>JAQQSW010023758.1:0-10211 GCA_028646575.1 Pseudocheirus occidentalis
TTGCACAGGACCTCCCTCACTCAAATCTAATTCAGTTGTAGGTCATGACATCAACTTCCTTATGTCATGGTCCTCTACAAGAATGAAGGACAAACCATAATGGCAAATACTGTAGTCCTTGTTCTTTGTGTTCACAATACAGTTGTATCTTGAATTGTTCTCTGTCTCTGAACTCTCCTATCCAATCTGTTGCCGTGGCCTGTTGGTTTTACCTCTACCACATCTCTAATATCCACCTCCTTCTCTTCTCTGATGCTGGCAATACTGGTGTAGGCCTTCATCACCTTAAACCTGAACCATGGCAGTAGTCTACTGAAGCCTTACATCTCTCTGAAGTCCAATATATTCACTTACCAAAATGATTTTCCTAAACTCTGCTTCCCTGACTTCCTTTAAGTCTCAGCTAAAATTTCATCCTTTATGTGAAGCCTTTCTCAACACATAGTAAGTCTAGTGCCTTTTCTCTGCTCATTGTTTTCTATTTATCCTGTATATGGCTTATTTGTATATGTTTGTCTGCCTGTTATCATTAGATTGTGAATTCCTTGAAAGCAGGAACTGGTTATTGCCTCTTTTTTGTATTCCCAGTGATTAGCACAATGTAGCATATAGTAGGTGCCTAAAATTTTTACAGAATAATTAATTAATTCAATTTCTTAATTATTGATCAGTGACCCTAGACAATTCTCTAAAACTGCAAACTCTAGAACATGCCAATTTGAATTGGAAAAGGAAGTTTGTTTACAGTTCTTGTCCAAAAAAACCTAAATTCCTTGTTGGTACATTTTGGGGCTATACATAGAGGTGTGTCTTATTCTACACTTCACATATACCACTGAATAAATTCTGCAGAAATTAAATGTTTATAAAACAAGCACATCCTGAATGCACAAAAGGAGCTTACTGTTTAAAGGAAGGCTTTTATAGAGAAGTCAGTATGATTTCATGGATAGAAAGCCACCCTGGTATATTGGATGAAATTCTACCTCTGACACATATTGAACCCTAGATAAAAGTCCCTTAACTTCTCAATGTCCTAGGCCAGCAGTACTCAACCTATGGGTCGCGACACCTTTGGGGGTCGAATGACTCTTTCACAGGGCTATCCTAAGACTATCAGAAAACACATATTAGGAACCAAGACACCACTTCTCTATCCATCTCCAGGTGGGTCCACCCACATGCAAATACACCCACAAAGGAGTATTAAAGGGTCGCAGCATTAGGAAGGTCGAGAACCACTGCCCTAGGCAGATTTTTAGAACTATAATTGTGAAGAAGATTCTCATCTGGAAAACACAATTCCTTATCAAGAACTTCAACCAAACATGAAACAATAAGTCTAATTCCTATTCCTGTTACAAATCATTTTGTAAAACAAAAACAAACAAAAAATTACAATAACAAAAAGCAAACCTCCTCTCCCAACCTCTCCCAAATCCATCTCTGATCCATCTATTCCATGTTTAAGTTTCTATACATTTTTTAAAAAGTTAAGTAGTAAGGGACATCAGTTCTTTTTTTCCAACTATCTTCCTTGTAATATGTTTACAATTTTATTAATTAATTAATAGAATCAGTAAATTAGAACATTTATAATAAAAACTCAGTTTTCTCTAAGTTTTCTTGGAACCCAAATAATGTGAAAGTTTAGTTTCCCTTTTATTTATAGTCTTTACCAAGTAAATAGCATTCAGATTTTGAATTATGCAAATAAGGATTTAGATGATAAATTGTAATTGCTCTCAGCTGTTTATAATTGGGCAAATGAGGCACAATTTTAAATTGTCTAAACACTTGTTTATATATTTATACAGCAAATTAAGCTGTAACTATCCCAAATCATATTTCTATTGTATCATCTCATATATGGTACATGCAAATAACATTTGCTCTAAGGCTACATTCATGTGCTCTTTGTTTTTATACATTTAATTGGTATATCAGTTGTTTCTGGTCCCTGAAAAGCTGACTTTGCTTCACTTTTAGGGTCATCCTCACCCACATCTCTATGGATCATTTTGTACTTACTCAGGTATGGCAGTGGTAATATAAATCAATCAACCAATAAACATTTCTTAATTGTCTGTTTTGTGCCAGACACTGTGCTAAGCACTGGGGATAGAAAAAGAGACAAATGACAATTCCTGCCCTCAAGGAGTTTACATTCTAACAGGGGAGACAACATGCAAACAAATATATACAAACTATATTCAAGACAAATAAGAAATAACAAAGAGATTTAAGGCACTATAATTAATTGGGGTTGAGAAAGGTTTTCTGTAGAAGATGGGATTTTAATTGTGACCTAAAGGAAACCAGAAAAGTCAGTAGGTGAAGTTGAAGGGGGAGAATTTTCCAGGCATGGGGGATAGCCACAGAAAATATTCAGAGATAAGAGACGGAGTGTTTTCTTCATGGAAAAGTTAAGAGGCTAGAGCCACTGGATCAAAAAGTACATGGTGGGTAGTAAGGTATAAGAAGATTGGAAAAGTTGAAGAGGGTTAGGCTATGAAGGGATTTAAATAACAGGGGCTTTTGTATTTGACCTTGTACGTAATGAGAAACCACTTGAGTTTATTGAGTAAGAGATAAGAAAATTTTTTGCACTTTAGGAAAATCACTTTTGTGATGACTGCAGAACAGGTTGGAATAGGGAGAGACTTAAGACAAGCGGAGCAACCAGCAAGCTATTGCAATAATCTAGGCATGAGCTGATGAGAAACTATGCAAGAGTGGTAGTAAGTATGTCAAATTTAAGATATCCACTTGAACATCTAGTTCAAGATGTCTGAAAGGCAATTGAATATGCAAGATTAAAAGTATGCAGAGAGGTTGTGATAGGACAGAGAGATTTGCTAATCATCGACATACAGATAGTTGTTAAATTCATAGGAACTGATGAAATCGGCAAGTGAAGTAGTCCAGAGGGAAAGGAGGACCCAGGACAGAATACTGAGGGACCTCTAAAATGAAAGGGCATGATCTGGATGTGGATCCAGCAAAAGAGACAGAGAAGGAGTGGTTAGATATATAGGAGGAAGACCAGGAGAAAGTGGTGTCCCTAAAACTTAGAGTTTCCTAGCTTCTCTTACTCAGGAAGGGAGAGTGATGAACAGTGTCAAAGATGGAGGAGAGGTCAAAGAAAATGGAGACTGAGAAAAGGTTGATGAGGAGTTGGAGCCAAGATGGCCGAATAAAGACATGAGCTTGCCTGAGCTCTCCCTCAAACACTTCTAAATACATTTAAAAATGTTTCTAAACGAATTTTAAAGTGGCAGAACCCACAAAAAAAGTAATGAGACAACTTTCCAGTACAACTTAGGAGGTTGTCAGGAAAGGTCTGTCACATCAGGGTGAGAGTGGAGTGCAGTCAAACACAGGCTTTGCCAGAACAGCTCCAGTGCTAGAAAATAAGGAAGAAAAAGCTTTTTACAGTGGAGGGGAAGAGGGGAGAAGTGAGGGAAAGTGAGTGATCATGAGCCATCAGAAATGACTCAAAGAGTGAATACATATACACTCAAATGGGTATAGAAATCTATCTTAGAAGTATGTTTTATTCTATAGAAAAGTAGGAGAGGAAAAGGATAAGAGCAGGGGTTGATAAAAGGGAGGACAGACTAGGGAAGGGGATAGTCAGAAGCAAAATACTTTTGAGGAGGGACAGGATGAATGGAGAGAAGGAATAGAATAAACAGGTGGGGAGAGTAGAATGGAGGGAAATACATGTAGCAATAGTGAATCTGAAGAAGGTTTCTCTGATAAAGGCCTCATTTCTTAAAAATAGAGAGAACTGAATCAAATTTATGAAAATGAAAACCATTCCCCAACTAATAAATGATTAAAATGAATGAGCAGTTTTCACATGAAGTAATCAAAGCTATCTATTGCCATATGAAAAAAATACTCTAATTCACTATCAACTGGAGAAATGCAAATTAAAACAATCCTGAGGTACTGGCTCATGCCTATTAGATTGACCAGTAGGACAGGAAATGAAAATGGCAAATGTTGGAGAGGATGTGGGAAAGAGTGGGACATTAATGTGCTGTTAATGGAGTTGTGAACAGATTCAACCATTCTGTAGACCAATTTGGAACTATGCCAAAGAATTTATAAACCATACCTATCCTTTGACTTGGGTTAATAATACCATTATTATGTCTGTATCCCAAGAGAGATAAAAAACAAAAAGGAAAAGGACCTATACATACAAAATATTTATAGCAGCTTTTTTCTGGTGTCAAAGAATTGGAAATTGAGGGGATGTCCATCCGTGGAGGAATGGCTGAACAAATTGTAGCACATGATTATAATGGAATAGTATGGTACTATAAGAAATGATGAGCAGGATGCTCTCAGAAAAATCTCTTAAAAGATGGTGGTGGAGCCAAGCTGGCAGCATAGAAGTGAAAAGGTTCTGCAGCTCCTACATAGCCACTTCAAATACCCATAAACTATGACTCTAAACCAATTTTAGGGCTCCAAAACTCACAAAAATGCAGAAAAACACATCTCACGCTGAAGGCAGCTCGGCAGAAAGGGCTCACTCATCACAGCATGCTGGGAGCAGACAAGCCTGAAACTGCGGCTTGGCCCAGGGGCAGCCAGGACAAGCTGCAGCTGGAGCCTTCAGGAGAGTGGATCAGCAGCAGCTGTGGCAGTTTCCAGAATTATTGGGGCAGAAGACTGAAGCCACCTCCACATGGTTGTTCCAGAGGTCCCAGACTGCAGACTGCAGGAAGGCCAAGTGATGGTTCACAGGCTAACTGCTCTTGCATTGAGCAGCCAGGATCTGGATCATGGTCTTGAGTGGTGGTCCTGGAATGGGTTTTCAGTGAGCCAAAGCTGCTTTGGGCTACAAAAACACAGCAGCCTGCCAATAGCTCTGGCAGCTGTGAAAACCCCAGCAATTTGGGACAGAGCTTTTCCCTCTGGAAGCAGAGTTCCACAGAACTAAAAAATCAAGTAATTGACTGGCAATGTAAGCAGGCAAAGGAAGCAAAGTAAGAACAGCAACTACCAAACTTTAGATTTCTTCTTTGGGGACAAAAAGAATCAAAGCATGGAATAGGAGGAAGAGAATGCAGTCAGAACTCCCACACCAAAAGATTCCAAGAAACATGAAAACTTTCTACAAGCCATAGAGCAGCTTAAGAAGGATTTTGAAAACCAAATAAGAGAAGTGGAGGAAAAATTGGGATGAGAAATGAGAATGATGCTAGAAAATCATGAAAAGAGAATCAATAACCTGACTGAAGAAAATAAAACCTTAAAAACAGACCAACTTAAATGGCAAAAGAGGCCCAAAAAGCCAATGAGGAGAAGAATGCTTTAAACAGTTGACTTTGCCAAATGGAAAAAGAATCTCAAAAGCCCGCTAAAGAGAATAATTTCTTCAAAATTAGAATAGAGCAAATGGAAGGACATGACTTTATAAGAAATCAAGATACTATTAAACAGATCCAAACAAATGAGAAGATAAAAGGCAATGTGAAATATCTCCTTGAAAAAAACCAGTTACCTGGAAAATAGATCAAGCAGAGACAATTTTAAAATTATTGGACTACCTAAAAGCTATTATGAAAAAAAGAACTTAGAAAGCATCCTTCAAGATATTCTCAAGGAAAATTGCCCTGATGTTTTAGAAACAGAAGGCAAAATAGAACTTGAAAGAATTCACCAATAACCTCTTGAAAAAGATCCCCAAAATAAAACTCCTAAGAATGTTACAGCCAGGTTCTGGAGTCCCCAGATTAATGAGAAAATATTACAAGCTGCCAAGAAAAAACAATTTGAATACTGTGGAAACACAATTAAGATAACCCAGGATCTAGAAGCTTCTACATTAAGGGATCAAAGGGCCTGGAATATGATATTCTGAAGATCAAGGGAGCTAGGATCAAAACCAAGAATCACCTACCCAGCAAAACTGAATATAATGTTTCAAGGAAAAATATGGTCATTCAGCAAGGTGGAGGACTTTCAATCATTCTTCCTGAAAAAACCAGAGCTGAAAAGAAAATTTGACACTCAATTTAAAACTCAAAGTTTTAAATACAAATGTTAAAAATTGTTTTTACATCTAACTGGAGGAGATAAATTAATATTTTTTAAAGAGAGTAAAGGTGATGGATTTGGCAACTGGTAATTTAGTAATTATGGAGAGAGCAGTTTCAGAGTAGCAAGCCAAATTGTAAGGGAAGAGAGTGAGAAGAAAGTGGAGGCACCTGATGTAAATGGCCTTTCCAAGGAGTCTAGCTACAAAAGGAAGGAAAGACATGATTCTAGCAGGAATGAAAGCACCAAATGAGGAATATATAGTGAGAAATTCTAATTCTTCTCTTATTGCAAAGGCTAACTTTTTTCCCCCGAGGACAATTGGGGTTAAGTGACCTGCCCAAAGCCACATAGGTAGTTTTTGTGTGTTTGTGTGTTGAGTGTCTGAGGCTGGATTTGAACTCAGGTCCTCCTGACTCTAGGGCCAGTGCTCAATTCACTGTGCCACCTAGCCGCTCCTAAAGCTAGCATTTCTAAAACAATACTGAATAACAGTGGTGATAATTGATAACACTGACACACACATTAGCTTCCACTTGTCCAATTCTAAGTTTTTAAGGAATTATTTTCTTCAGTGAGTTTTTGTATCTCCTTTTCCGTTTTACCAATTTTATTTTTAAGAAGTTAGTCTCTTATGTGAATTTTTGTATATCTTTTTCCATGCTACTGACTCTTTTTACATCAATCTCTTGCATTACTCTCATTTTATTTCCCAATTTTTCTTCTTCTCTAATTTGCTTTTGAAATTCTGTTAAATCTCTTCCAAGAATTCTTGTTGACCCTGAGACCAAATTACATTTTTCTTTCACGGGGAGTCATTATGACTCAGTTCTCTTCTAAATTGTGCCTTGATCCTCCTTGTCACCATAGCAAGTTTTTATAGTCACGTTCTTTTTTGTTGTTTGTGGTGGTGGTCGTTTTCAATTTTTTTTAGGTAATTCTACCTATTTTGTGACTTGGTATCTTTATCTGAGGGATGAGCTCTTCTCCTGCACTGTCCCAGACTTCTTATGCTGGACCTCTGGGTCTTGCTGCTGGTTTTCCCTGAGCCTGAAGGCCTTCCTGCTGGCTTGCACTGGAAGAGAAGTGTGTTGGGTAGTACTAGTGGATGGGGTTTCCCTCTCCTGAGTGTGGTGTGTTGCTGCTGGTATGCCTGAAGTGAGGTGGGGCCTTGCTGCTGGGTTGCTATAGAAAAAGGACTTCTCTGTCAGCTGGCCCTGGTGAGGGATTTTACTGTTGGCTGGCCCCAGGGGTGTGATCTCTCTGCTGGCCAGCCCCATGGATGGGACCTTACCACTGGTAAGCAATGGGGGTGAGCTCTCATTGGTGGCCTGTGCTGGGGGTGGGGCCAAGTCTTGTTGTGCTGCATGGACTACTGGCTTGCCTAGTGCCTGATGGCTTATAGGAAGACAAGGGATTCCCTAGTGGATTGCCTAGGGCTTGTAGTTTTGCTTCAAACCCCCTGCCATGATGTTGCTTGCTGCTGCTCCTGGTTCTCGCTCCCCTCCCACTGCAGTGAGACAGACCTTTCCTACTCTCCTGGTAAATTGTATGCCAATGTGATATTCACAGCACACATGGTGACTACAAATATACTGGTGGAGTTCTGACTCACAAAATGTAACAGACTCTCTACATGGAAGACATAACAAAAGCATTTATTCAAACACCAGAAGGTTGAATCCCAACACCAGAAATCCAAATTCATCATAGTGACGAAGAAATTAGTACACATAACCAATGCAGTAAGTGGCAATATCCCTAAGCCTTCCCTCCATCAGGATTTCAAAACAAAAGACTCCTGTAAGCAAAAATGCCCTGCTCTCAATCATACTAGCTGCTCTGCCTCTGTGCTACTTGCTCCCAGCTGTACTCCTGATTTCCCCTGCTTCTTCCTGCTTCACTCTTCCTTTTCCACTCTTTCAGCAAGCTCCTCCCACCTTGGGCTCCATGTGATTACATCTGTCCTATTAAGGGCAGGGGAGATCTTCAAATTCCCATTACCATTGCAAGCTGCTTTCCCATTTCTTCTTTTTTTCCTCCCCAGAATTTATTTACTTATTTTTAGTTTTCAACATTCATTTACACAAGATTTTGAGTTCCAATTTTTCTCCCTATCTTTCCCCTACACCCTACCACTATCCAAGATGGCATGCATGTTGATTACCTTTTCCCTAGTCTGTCCTCCTTTATTTTACATTTCTTTTTAAAACTTTAATTTTCAGATTCTCTCCATTCTTCCCTCCTCACCCACCACCATTAGAAAGACAAATAATTCACTTTCTGTTTAAGATCCTGTCTGGCCAAAGAAGAGGGTCAGGGGATTCAGAGACAGTGGCGGGAGCCCCCTTCGCTGCCGCTGCATGATGTCTCACATAAAGACAGAAGAGGAACTGGACATATTTAATAAAAGAATAAATGACTTTTGGAACAGATTCTGAAATACTACATTCAATGAATACTATAGTCAAGTGGTGGGGCTGAGAGATACCTATAAAGCTTCCATTGAAGCATTGACAGAAAAATTATCCATAAAGATAAAAAAAAGAGGATCAAATGCTTGAGACTTTCCTAGAATTCAGAAGTAAGAGATGTATCCAGAATAATCTGATTCAATAAAAACAAGATCACTTATAATAACTGGTTGGTAGCATACAAGACAAGAAATGTGATATGGAAAAGCTGAAAAAAAGTATACGGGATCTTAAGGAATCACTGGATAAGAAAAAAGAAATTATTTCAACTGCTAATAAAGCCAATAAGGAAAAGGTGAAAATGCTGCAGAAATCTTATAATTTGTATAAAGATTACCTTGGACTGGAAATCCGAAAAGTTTATGGTGGTAGACTTCAATTTATATTCCGAAATATTGACCCTAAAGCTTCTAAGAAGCCCTTTACATTTTCCCTGTGCATAAATGAAGAAGGGAATTATGAAATATCAGATAGTGCTCCTCATCTGGAATGCTTGGCAGAATTTCAAGAGAAAATAAGGAAGACCAACAATTTTTCTGCTTTCCTTGCCAATATTCAGAAAGCTTTTATTGCCCTGCCCTGTAATAAATGTGTAAATAGTATGTAAAGACTATATTTTCATTTTTTTCCTTACTATTCTCTTTAAAGCTTCTAAATGACCATTTAATGTCTGTCTCTTAATAACTTTTGGTGGCATTTTAGCTTGGCAGGAATTAATAAAACTATATAGCATACTTGTAAAAGCAAAAAAAGAGAAATAATTCAATATAGATTATACTGTGTAGTTATGCAAAACTTAGTAGTCATTCTGTGAAGAACTAACTATATTTCCCTCCATCTTATTTCACCTATAATTTATTCTAATTTCTCCTTTGACCTTGTCCTTTTCTTTTTTTATGGAGGTTTTAAGATGTCTTTTGTGATTTTATTCCTTTGAAAAAGCTAGCTCTTAACTTTCCTAACTTATTAAAGGCCAAAAATATTTTTGGAGTCACTTTCTGCCTCAAGATCTATCTGTAGCCATTTTAAGTAGATGAAAGGAATTGAATTGAATGGAACCTTATCTTCCACCCTCATCTCCCTTCTCAAGCTTTGATTATTCATGGAAGTAGAAGTCAAGAGAGTGCAATTATTCAAGCAAGTCCCAAATATATCTGAAGCACTGTACTGCCTGTAGGCAGTGCCACCAACAGATCACCTAACGTATCTATTGGGTAGGGACTCATCCAGGACAGAAATCTCTGTGCATTATGAAAGCAGACCATAAAATCTTGAGTTACAAAGACATTAGGAGAGTAAGATGTGCCCCTGAAGCATGACCCTCCATCCTACCATGAGAAGACAAAAAGATTTCAGCACTGAAAGGAACCGTGGGTCATTCTGTTTCTTCCCAGTCATACCTGTTATGAACCAAAGGCCAGAAAACTTGTATGCCCACCTTTCCAACCTGTCTTGATGTCCCTGTATAGTCCGTTATCCTATGTTATACAACCTCCCTACTCCCATCAAAGGGCACTCTCAGATTACAGGATACAATCATTCATTAGCAGCTTCTGCCATTTATTTACACCATGTTGATTTAATAAAGCCGCTGGGGCTTGCCCATGGTGCTCTTGATATACAATGCCCTCACATTTTGCCAATTTTTCTTCAGCAGAGAAACCAGGAAATTGACAG
>JAQQSW010023759.1:0-10211 GCA_028646575.1 Pseudocheirus occidentalis
TGTAATAGTATCTTGGTTTCTCATAAAGTCATTAGCTTCTACTTGCTCCACTCTAATTCTGAAGGAATTATTCTTTTCAGAATGCTTTTGAGATTCTTTTTCCATCTGGCAAATTTGACTTTTTAAGGTATTCTTCTCCTCAATTGCTTTTTAGGCCTCTTTTGCCATTTGAGTTAATCTATTCTTTTAAGTGTTGTTTTCTTCAGTCAGGTTGCTGACTCTCTTTTCATGATTTTCTTGCATCAGTCTCATTTCTCTTCACCATTTTTCCTCCACTTCCCTTATTTGTTTTTCAAAGTCCTTTTTCAGATCATCTATAGCTTCTAGGCATTCTTCAAGTGTCTTGGAAGCATTTTATGTGGTAGTTCTGACTGTGTTGCCTTCCTCTCATTCCATGCTTTGATCCTTTTTGTCCACAAAATGGATTCTAGACTTTTATTGCTGTTCCTGTTTTGCTTCCTTTTTCTCATGTTGGCCAGTCAATTAATTGGTTGGGTTTTTTTAGCTTTGTGAAACTCTGCTTCCAGGGGGGAAAGCTCTGTTCCAAATCGCTGGGGTTTTCCCAGCTGCTGGAGCTATTAGGGGGGTGTTGCAGCTCCCCAGTTTTGGCTTGTTGAGAGTGCTTCCCAGGACCACCACCCAAGACCATGATCCAGATCCAGGCCGCTCAACACAAGAGCACTTGGCTCTGATCAATTGACTCAGCCCCCCTGAAGGTCCTCAGGCCAGGGGCTCTGAAGCAGCTCAGTGGGGGCAGCCTCTCAGTTACAGCAGTTCCTGCCCTTCCCCCACTGCTTCCTTGCCCTGGGGGTAGATTGGCCAAACTGCTTTTCCTCCCCCAAATTTAGCTTGAAAGCTTCACTCACTTTCACTGACCTCTAATTCTGGCTTAGTAGATGTGAAGATCCCTCCAGGTGCTGTAGATCTTCTCTGAAGTAGACTCATGTGGCTTGGGAGGCTTGGCTCCCTGTCCACCCTGGGGCCTGGCCGCAGTTTCAGTTTTGGGCTGGGTTGGCCTCGGCTCCCGTCCTGCTGCAATGAGCCCCTGCTGCCAAGCTGCCTTCAGCAAGAGATGTGTTTTCTGTATTTTTGTGAGTTTGAGAGCCCTATAATTTGTTCAGAGTCATATTTTATGGGTGTTTAGGGTGGCTGTGTGGGAGCTGCAGAACCTTGCTGCTTCTATGCTGCCATTTTGGCTCTGCCCCTCCCTGTAATATACCATCTTATATTACAGCAAAGGTGTCAAACACTGACCCATAACACTCCTCTTGGAACCTTCTCAAATTGTAATTAGGGAATATTTAACTGAATAAATAAAAAAATAACAGAACATATACAATGTCAATATGTGGTTTTCTAAGTCAATATGACACAGGGATCCTTAAATAAGGTCTAGTGACCCCATTTATATTTGAG
Organism: Pseudocheirus occidentalis; assembly: GCA_028646575.1. Taxonomy (NCBI): domain Eukaryota; kingdom Metazoa; phylum Chordata; class Mammalia; order Diprotodontia; family Pseudocheiridae; genus Pseudocheirus; species Pseudocheirus occidentalis. The sequence continues at coordinate 1,417 of JAQQSW010023759.1, forward strand.
TTTGCCACACCTGTTGTAGAGCAGTGGGCTTAAAATCTGGAAGACTTTATTTTAAAACACTGCCTCTTGTACGTACTTGCTGTGTACCCAGGGTGAGTCATTTGGCCTTAGTTTCCTGAATCTGTAAAATGGGTATATCAGCTGCTAAGGGCTGTTAAGAGGATCAAATGAGATAATTAACTTCAAAACCTTCAAAAATATGAAAACAGTATTTCTTCATCTGGAGCTTGGTGTGAAAGAAAGCAAGTTGGCCTCAGATCCAGAGACTCATGAGGTCAAATCCCACTTCTGACATCTACTGACTGTGTGACCCTGGACAAGTGCCTTCACTTCTTTGTGCCCTAGGGAATCTCTACAGTTGTAAATTGTAGAGAAGATGCCCAGTCCCCAGGATCACAGAATTTGGGAGTTGGCAGGAACCCCAGTGGCCATCCAGTCCAACCCATATATGAAAGGAATCTTCCTCTGCCATCTACCTGACAAGGATTTATTTGTCCTATGCTTCAAAGATATCTGCATTGGTAGGTGGAGTTTCTTCATCGAGGAATTCCTTATTCCAAGGAGGAATTTGTAATATTAAGCCTACTCTCACACCACTAGCAGCAGGCTCTGATCTTGCAGCAGTTCCTCATGTTAGTAAACAAAGTGCAATATGAATCAGAATCATGTTATGGAAACTGAAAAAGATAATGTAGCCTTGGGCTATATCCTTAGGAGGGCAAAATCTTCCAGGCATCGGGAGTGATGGTCCCATGGCCCTCTACCAGGATGTGTACTGTGTTTTGTTCTGCTGGAGTCTGGGCTTAAGAGGGACATTGAGAAGCAAGAAGATTGTCCAGAGGAGAGCAAGCAGGCTGGTGAAGGGCTTTGATTTCATGCTATATGAGTCTTGATTGAAGGAGCTGGGGATGTTTAGCCTACATAAGAGGATGTGATACAGGGAGGGCATGATAGTTGACTTCAAGTTTTTGAAGGGCTGCCCCATGAAATAGGGATGAGCCTTGTGCTGTTTGACCTCAGAGGGCAGAACCAGGAATGATGGGTGAAAGTGCAAAGGGGTCAGTTTAGGCTGAAGGTCAGCAAGACCTTCTGATTGATGAGAACGATCCCAAAGTGTGATAGCCTGTCTTGAGAGAAGGCAAGTTCCCTCTCCTTGGAAGTCTTCATGCAGGAGGTAGATGAACACTTGTAGGGCATGATATAATGGCCATTCCTCTTATATTTGGATTGGATTAGATGGCTTCTGCTGGTCGTGGTTGAGTTATGTCTCAACTCCATGGCCCCATCTGGGGTTTTCTTGCAAAAACACTGGAGTGGTTTATCATTTCCACCTCTAGCTCATTTTCCAGACAAGGAACTGAGACAAACAGGGTTAAATGACTTCCTCAGGGTCATATGGCTAGTAAGTGTCTAAGGCCAGATTTGAACTCAGGAAGATGAGTCTTTGTGACTCCAGGTCTGGCACTCTATGCACTATGGTGCCGCCTAGCTGCCCACACATGGCATATTAGGTCTGTTTCAGTCCTCAAATTTTGTGCTATAGCTAGTGCAGCTAGCTAAAAAGCACAGTAAAGAACTGGACTTGGAATTAGGAAGACTTGAGTTCAAATCCAGTCTAAGACACTTACCAGTAGCAAAATCTTGAGCAAAACACTTCTCTGTTTGCTTCACTTCCTTCATTTTAAAAATGAGGATAATAATTGTACCCATCTCCCAGGTTTGTCTTCAGGACCAAATGAGATAAACTTTATAAAGCACTTTGCACAATGCCTAGCATATAGTAGGTGCTATATATGTATTAACTATGATGATGATGATGATGATGATGATGATGATGATGATGATGATGATGATGATGACAGAGGTGACAATTGCTGCTGTTGTTGCTACTCCTGAATTGGGAAAAGTATACATCTCAAAAATGCACAATGGATAAGCCATAATTTTGGAAAAAATAAATGATAAACCAATTCTGATTATAAGGTACTCATCCCCTTGGCAGTAATGGAAGGATGCTGGAGTGAGTTAGAGAATATGGGTTTGAATTCCTCTACTCTCGCTATTTAGGAGACCTTGAACAAGATACCTACTTCAGTTTCCTCATTTGTAAAATGAAAGGGCTGGACTAGATGATCTCTTAAAGTTTGTTCCAGATTAAAATCATATAAACATAAGTTTTGCTACTTGCAGGAGCTCTGGAATTGGAATCAAAAGATTCAAGTTCAAATCTTTATTTTGTTTTCTATTACCTGTGTGACCGTGAGCGCTGAATGCTACTAGTATTAGTACTATTATATCTGCTACTCTTGTTCCTGAATTAAAAAACATACATTTAAAAAAATCTAATAAAGTCTCAGTAATTTGGATTAATTAAGGATATTATCTCTCCATCCTGCCTGCAAATCAGTTCCTGTTTACTTGCTTTGTGTTTGATATCTATCTGTATATGTTGTTTGCTGCTTATCCTTGTTTTTTTTTTTTTTTGCTTTTTGTAGAGGGAAAGGTTGGGCAATTGGGGTTAAATGAGTTGTCTTACATGGGTAGTTTTTGTGTTAAGTGTCTGAGGCTGGATTTGAACTCAGGTCCTCCAGTGCTCTATCCACTGCGCCACCCATCTGCCCCCATTGCCTTCATTTTCAAATATATTGCTTTCCTTCACTTCCTCTAAGGGCCAGCACTTATAATGAAGAATAAAAGCACAATTCAGTAAACTCCTCAATGCTTCCAATGGAGCTGTCCAACCAGATCTTTTTTCTCTCTGTCTCTGCCTGTCTCTGTCTCTCTGTCTCTGTCTCTCTCTGTCTCTCTCTGTCTCTCTCTCTGTCTCTCTCTGTCTCTCTCTCTCTGTCTCTCTCTGTCTCTCTGTCTCTGTCTCTGTCTCTCTCTGTCTCTGTCTCTGTCTCTGTCTCTCTGTCTCTCTTTGTCTCTGTCTCTGTCTCTCTCTCTCTGTCTCTCTCTCTCTCCAGGAGAATGTAAGCTCTTTCAGTGTAAGGACTATTTTATTCTTAACTTTAAGCCTTTGTATCTCTGAGAGGGTGCTGCGTCATAGCAGTTAGACTACTGACTTTGTGGCCAGAAAGTCCTGATGATAGCTGGACAAGCTCTGGTCATGCCACTTCTAAATTCTCTAGTCAATTCTAAGACAATAAGATACTGAGAAGGTGCCAGTCTGCATTGGTATATGTGTATCTATCTCTAATTTGTCCCTATCAACATACACAGTAATATAAATAATCATATATACATACAGAGTCATGTATGTGTATAGGGGTGTGTCTATATCAGCTGCTCGAAGGGGAAGCCACCTTATTCTGTACCAGTAACAACAATAATAACTAGCGTCACCGACTCCTTCACTTGGGCTTGACTTTACCTTCATCTTGCTTTCCCACAAGTTCATCACTAGGAAACTCATCCTTATGGAGGTTACTTTTGCTTGAGGGCTCCCTCTTCATCAATCTGCTCAGTGGCCTCTGTTCCTCTATTGGAGATCTGGAGAACATAGCAAAAAACTCCTCCCAAAGCCTCCCTTTAAAGAGAGCCCGAAGCTTGGCCAACTCTCCATTTCCTACCAGCTGTTCTTGTTGTAGTGGTTGTTGTTCAGTGTTTTTTAGTCACGTCTGACTCTTCATGACCCCAATCAGGGGTTTCTTGGCAGAGATACTGGAGTGGTCTGTCATTTCCTTCTCCAGTTCATTTTACAGATGAGGAAACTGAGGCAAACAGGATGAAGTGACTTGCCCAGGGTCACACAGCTAATATGTGTTTGAGGTCAGATTTGAACTCAGGAGGATGAGTCTTCCTGACTCCAGGTGTGGCAGTTCATCCTATCTACCCTACTTGGTCTCAATTCTACCATCATTGTAGCCACACAGTGGGTACTCATATAGTGAGTTACCCTCTTCCTCTCCTCCTTCCAGCTTCCTTTTGTGTGTGTTTCTTTCCCCTTGTTAGACTGTAAGCTCCTTGAGGGCAGGGTCTGTCTTTTGCCTCTTTTTGTATCCCCAGTGCTTAGCACAGGGCCTGACGCACAGAGGAGGAAGCTTAACAATTGTCTGTTATATTGTATTATATTATCATTTGAACCACATCTTAAGGTTTGCAAAGAACTTATAGATATTATTTCATTGATCCCCACAATAACCCTGAGAGGTAGCTACTATTTTTACTCCCATTTTACAGATGATGAAGCTGAGGGAGATAGACTTTAAGTGACTTGCCCAGGGCCACAGAGCTAGTAATTGTTCAAGGCAGAATTTATAGCCAGGCCTTCCTGACTCCAGGTTTAATGCTCTATCCACCATACCCACCAGTTGCCATGGAAAGAGCCAAAGTTGAATTAACCTGCATTTTATACATAGTTTCATATTTTATACATACTTCATAGATGGTATTAGTAGGCAGTATTGTACAGCAGATCAAGTCCAGAAGGCTCAGACTCAGTAGGCTTGGGTTCTCCATGCTAACAAAACCAAGGGTGCTTCATGTATTTGAATAGACATATAAGCTGGAGCCATTCATATCCCAATGAACACAAACTCAAACTTGATGATATCTGAGACTCTACTCTAGGATGAAAATAAAAGTAGAAGAAGGGCTGGAAGGAAGTGTTTGGCCTGCTTTTTAACTCTCATTTCCCGTGGGCTCTGAGATGCAGAATACTTAGTCGGACGGTGAATAAATATGATGAATGAAGTATGACTGTGTCGTTGTAAGGAGAATAGCCCCAGGAGGTAGCTAGGATCATTAGAAAAGCCTTTTTTTCTTAGGTATAGCTAGGAATGCCTCTATATGTTCAGCAGACTTGTGTAGAGTCCCAGGAGAAGCAAGAAAGGCAGCACCAGAGAGAAAAGACACAAAAACAATTGGGTGTATGTATGCGATTTGGGTCTCGTGACAGAGTCGTGCCTGCCAAAATTGTTCATCGACTTTTCAGTGCTGATTCGAGATTTGGGAACAAACATCTTTTTCTGTATTCTAATACAGAAATGATCAGAGACATGATTTCCTCCCACTCTCCCATCTCCTCTTACCAGGTACCTAGCAAGTCAAACCAAGTCAGTAAGTATTTTATATGCATTTACTTTGTGATGAACACTGCTCTAGGGATACCCCCACAAAAGCAAAAATCTAAAACAATCCTTGTCCCTATGGAGCTAATGTTCTAGTTGGGAAACAATTTGTAAAGGAGTAGGTAAATACCTGGTGCACACAGAGTGGATGGAAAATTGTCTGAGGAGAAAAGGCTTTCAAAGCTGGGGACACTAGGGAAAAGGTGGGATTTGAACTGAGAATCCACAAAACCCAAGGAAAGCAAGAAGCGGAAGTGAAGAGGCAGAAGATTGTTACTGTTATCCTTTGTTTTCGAAGAGGACCATTGTCATCATGGAGTCACGGGTGATGTCTTGATTTGTGTATGAATTGGTGAAAAGTCGTCAGCCTCCCTCCCTCTCTTCCAAAATAATTAAGGTCTCATGACAAGACAAAAGTCCTGATGACTGGCAATGGCCTGGGATGATTTAGGCAGTTTCTATGTCTGACCAAGCTCTAGGCACTCTGCAGCACCTGCTCCATCCGCCTTCGTGGTGCTTGGAACATCCTTTTCTCATCTGCCCATTCCACCAGGGGAAAGTCTTTACATGTTTGGAGGAGTCATCCCTCTAACTCACTGACAAGTTTGAGGTCTGCCAATTACCCTCAACCTGGTTTAGCCTATCTGCCAAGACAGTTTACCAGGGTGTGGCCACTGTCCATGCTACAGCTTCTTGGAGCTAAAGGAGAGAGTTGATTAAAAGGGCAGAACAATCCAAACACAGGAGACAACCACTGTAAAGACACAGAGATGGGAGACAGAGTATCATGTAACCAAGCTAGTGAATGTTCGAGGCATGATTTGAACTCAGACCCTTCTGATTCCAAGTCCATCATTCTATCCATTATACCATTTATCTGTCATAGAAAGAATCATGAGCTAAACATACACATAAATGTTCTTAGTAGGTAGTATTATACCAAGGCTAGAAATAAGGGGAGGGGATAAAAGAGAAAGCAGAAGGACTCTAAAATCAGCCAACAAAAGCATAAGGTCTCTAATGAGAAGAAATCTCTGCAGACAAAAGAAAAATGACCTGCAATAATATGAAGAACCAGATGGATTATGGGAAATGAAATGAAGAGTTTACAGAATGACCAACCATTAAATATCTAACAATTCATCATATTCTTGTCCTTGTTTACTCCCTAATTGTTCCTTTTTAGCTTGTAATAAGTTAAGCTACATGGACTTTAGACTAGTTTTTCTAAGAAATGGAACATTAGCATTTCAAGCTTGTGAAAATGCTGCAAATGAATGACTCCCTGTGGTTTCTATTAACGTCTTAGATTGTGTAGATAAATAGTTCGACACCAGAATTTCAACTTTAAATTTTCATCCTCTCCATCATAGCCTCATGATATATTAACTTTGTTTAAAGTAAATCATTAAGATCCATTACAACTTTTGATAATTGGATTTATATAGGTCAAGTTTTCATGAAACTTTTTAGAATACTTTTTTTTGCATGAAGTATCTAAAATAAAGCACCTCATCTCATATTTGTAAACAAATGTCTTAAAAACTGAAGAAAAAGGATGGAGGGAAATATAGGTAGACTTTCATGACCGTTAGGGAAGTGTTTTGGATGACTATACATATGTAACCTATATTGAATTGCTTTCTTTCTCAAAGGGGGGGAGGGAGGAAGGGAGACAACATAGAATTCAAAGTTTTAAAAACAAATGTTGAGCATGGTTTTTACATGAAACTGGGAAATAAGATATACAGACAGTGGAGTATAGAAATCTATTTTGCCCTACAGGAAAATAGAAAGGAAGAGGATAAGAGAAAGGGGATTGGTGATAGAAGGGAGAGCAGAATGGGGGGAGTAATCTGAGCGCACTCTGTCTTGGGGTGGGGGGGGAGAGATGGGGAGAAAATCTGGAACTCAAAATCTTATGTAAGTAAACGTTGAAAATGAAAAATGAATTGATTAATTAATTGAAAAAAACAAAAATACAAAAGGTGGTTCAAGTGTGATACCCCCTCCTTTAGGAAGTCAGGTTTAATTCTCATTTCCAGCTCTGTGTGTGTGTGTGTGTGTGTGTGTGTGTGTGTGTGTGTGTGTGTGTGTGTGTGTGTGTACTTCAGGAGGATGGAGCTATGGGAAAACAACATTAATGCTCTGTTAGTGGAACTAATGCAGTTACTGAACAAAACTCATGTTTCATCATGAATTGTCTGGAATTATGGTTGATCAGAACTCCCAAGTCTTTCAAAGTAGTTTGTCTTTATAATATTGTTGTGGTTGTATAAATGATTCTTCTCCTTCTGCTCAATTTAATCTGCATCAAAATCTTCCTCTTCATCATTTCCTACAGAACAGTAGTGTTCCATTGCTTTCATGCACTATAATTTGTCCAGTCATTCCCCAATTGATGGGCACCCCCAAAATTTTCAATTCTTTGTCACCATAAAAAGCTGTTATAAATATTTGTGTATGTGTTGATCCTTTCCCTGCTTCTCTTATTTCTGTGGGGGTATAGACTTAATACTTGTATCAATGGGGCAAAAGGTTTATACAATTTAATAACTTTGGGGACAGAGTTCCGCATTGTTTTTCAGAATGACTAGACCAGTTCAAAGTTCCCCTACCAGAGCATTAATTTGCCTATTTTCCCACAGTCCCCTTGCCCCCCATAAAGGATGACATGTATCATTTTCCCTTTCTGTTAACTTTGCCAGTCTGATGGGGGTGAAATGCAGCATTTGATAAACATTGACACCCAAGGAAGTTCTCTGCAAGTTCAGGACCGTGGAGATCACTTGCTTCTAGAGGATATAAGAAGCCATTGCCAGCTCAGGGCCTTGAAATCTCTGTGTGGTTACTGCATATTCATCCCAAGTTTGCTTATCTTTAAAAACCAGGAGCATGATAAAGCATATTCCTTCAGGTCATAGATATTTTGGATCATAGGTCTGTGTGGAGTTAGAAGGGATGTTAGAGGTCCTCTAATCCAATTCTTGACTTTTCCAGATGAGAAAACTGAGGGAGAGTAAGTGACTTACCCAACCATGGTCATATACTTAGTACATATATATATATACATATAAATATGTGCTATATAAATATATATATTATATTGTATATTCTAATATATATATTAGTATATATAAATAAAAATATACTTATATATATAAATTATATATATTTATATGTAAAAATTGAAATTTGAATTCAGATCCTCTTACTAGTCTACCTAGAATTAGCCAGTATTCTCTCTCTCTCTCTCTTTCTCTTGCTCTTGCTCTCGCTCTCTCTCTTCCTTTATTTTTTAATATTTTATTTTCCTCCAATTACATGTAAAAACTTTTAAAAACCTTTTTACCCCAAATTCCATCCCTTGCCCCCTCTTGTCTCTCCTCCCTGAAAATCTAATATAGGCTATATGTATGCAATTATGCAAAACATTTCCATATTCATCTTTTTGTGCAAAAAGACTCAGAAAAGAAAGGAGGGAAAAAGGAAGGAAGGGAAAGAAAGAGAGAGAGAAAAGAGAGAAAGGAAGAATAAAAAAGAGAAAGAGAAAAATAAAGGAAGAAAGGGATGAAGGAAGGAAGGAAGGAAGGAAAGAAAGAAGCAAGGAAGGAAGGAAAGAGTGAGGGAGGGAAAGAAGGAAGGAAGGAAGGAAGGAAGGAAGGAAGGAAGGAAAGAAGGAAGGAAGGAAGGAAGGAAAGAGGGAAGGAGGGAAGGAAGGAA
>JAQQSW010023760.1:0-10211 GCA_028646575.1 Pseudocheirus occidentalis
TTTCAGCACACCTCAAACCCTTCAGGACTTCTCTTGCTGATTGTTGAGTTCCAGGCAAGTGGAACTCAACGATCAGCCAGGCCACCAACAAACAAAGTCCCATCCTGTTCATATCTTCAGTCAGCCACTGAGGAGCCAAATCCAAAATCTGTCTGTCTCTATAAAATTCTCCTGCTTATAAACACTGGCTTTCTCCCAAGTCAACAGGGGAGTGTTTCAGCCATGAGACAGGGGAATTCACACCTTCCAGACAAGGCTCACACCTTCCAGACAGAGCTCACACCTTCCATACTTAGCCCTAAACATCCAACAAATTGATTACCATTACAGGGTTATAGCTTGCCACTGTGGAGAAAGAAGGGCTGCTGCTGTGCTGAGTAGATACACAACTGTATTTTAATTTACCCAGTTATTCACTTTCTTTTTAACAAGATTAAGTGAAATAGCTGTTAATATATATGGATTGAGTACATGGCCTTGATGTAACATAAAACAAAATTTATAAAAAATAAATTACACATTTCAATGTAAAGAAATGATATGAATTATGTGTGTCTAGCAATTAATAATGTGACCAGATGGATTTACAAGTGAATTCTATCAAATATTCAAAAAACAATTAACTCCAATTTTACATAAATTGATTATAAAAATAAAGGTTATCATCTTACCAAACTCCTATGGAACAGAATAATAATCTTATTTAATTTTAATTTTTATTTCACAACATTCATTTCCACAAGTTTAGAGTTACAATTTTCCCCCCTGTCTTTCCCCTACACACAACCCACAAAACAGCAATCCCACTGAATACCCTGTCGCATTCCAAACCCTTTGATCCCTTAAAATAGAAGCTGCTAGATCCTGTGTTATCCTGATTGTGTTTCCATAATATTCATATTGTTTTGTCTTGGCTGCTTGTGATATTTTTTCCTTTATTTGGGAATTCCAGAACCTGGATATAATATTCCTAAGAGCTTTCTTTTTGGGATATTTTTCAAGAGGTAATCAGTGAATTCTTTCAAGTTCTATTTTGCAGTCTGGTTCTAAAATATCAGGGCAATTTTCTTTGAGAATTCCTTGAAGGATGATTTCCAGATTCCTTTTTTGATCATGGATTTTAGGTAATCAAATAATTTTTAAATGATCTTTTCTGGATCTATTTTCCAGGTCAGTGTTTTTTCCAATGAGATATTTCACATTGCCTTCTATTTTTTCATTTGTTTGAATCTGTTTAATAATATCTTGACTTCTTGGAAAGCCATTAGCTTCCTTTTGCTCCAATCTAATTCTAAGGGAATTATTTTCTTCAGTGAGCTTTTGAAATTCTTTTTCTATCTGGCAAATTTGACTTTTTAAGGTATGCTTCTGCTCATTGGTTTTTTGGACCTCTTTTGCCATTTGAGTTCATCTATTTTTAGGTGTTATTTTCTTCATTCAGGTTTTTTGTCCTCTTTTCATCATTTTCTTGCATCATTTTCATTTCTCTTTCCATTTTTTCCTTTACTTTTTAAACTTGGTTTTCAGAATCCTTCTTGGGCTCCTCTATGGCCTGTAACAAGATCATATTTTCCTTGGAAGCTTTTGGTGAAAGCATTCTGACTGTGTTGTTTTCCTTGAATTCCATGCTTTGGTCCTTTTTGTCCTCCCCCCCAAAATCTAACATTTGATTGCTGTGCTTGCTTTGCTTCTTTTGCTTCCTCATGTTGCCACCCAGTTGCTTGACTTTTGACTTTTGAGCTCTTTATCACAGTAGAACTCTGCATTTAGAGAAGAGAGCTTTGTCCCAAATTACTGTTTTTTTCACAGCTGCTCAAGCTATTTGTTGGGTGCCCTCTCTCCAGCCACCACTTGCTCTGGCTCACTTGTCAGACACCTCAGGACCACCACACAAGACCATGATCCAAATTCAGGCAGGGTAAAGCAAGAGTGATTACCCTCTAAATGGTCACTTGTGCCCCCTATGATATGCAGGCCAGGAACCCTGAAGCAGCCACATGGAGGTGGCTGCATGGCTCCAGCTCCACTGCTTCTTGCTCTGGGGGCAGAGGCCAGACTGCCCTCCATCACCTTTGGTTCCAATAGAGTTCCACTGACCTTTTACTTTGTCTTTGGCATTTATTGGTTGATATTTCTGGAAACCAATACAACTGCTGGTGATCCACTCTCCTGAAGTTTGCTCTAGCTAATGCTGGTTGGGCCACCCTGAGGCTAAAACCATAGGCCTATGAGGTGCTGGACTCAGCTGCCAAGGAACTGTGATGGACTCCTCCTGTCCACCTGTTGGATTGCCTTCTACAGGAGACTTTTTTCTCTATCATTTTGTGCATTCTGTAGCTCTAAAATTTGTTTAGAGCCATATTTTATAGATATTTGAGGTTATTATGGGGGGAACTCATGGAGTTTTCCTGCTTCTATGCTGACATTTGGCCCTGCTCCCACAAAGTACTAATATTTAATATCAAGGAGATATAAATCAGGGAAATAAAAGTATAGATTCAATATAACAGAGTGTATATATATTTATATATATCTGTATATATCAACATAGATATATTTATAGGAACATGACATTAAAGTATAGAAGGGTAGAAGGCCCCTATTCTTAGGGTAATTTACAACTTTGGACTAAATATGGGCTTCAAAATTTTCATGAAATCTGAATCAAACAAAACTGTTTCTCTGTTTATTCTTTCATTAAACAAGAGGTTTATTTGTATTCTTATCCCTACATATATAATGTTATGTATACAAATACTTGTTATTCAACTTGAACCCATGTTGTTATTTTATAATTTTTATTTTTATCATTAATTTTAAAGCATTTCTTTATGTGTGTGTATGTGTATTGACACATGCACACACACGTATTCTCTCTTTACCTCTCATCCTTTCCTTACCCACGGAGTAGGCAAGCAATATGATATTGATAATATATATTGAGTAATGAGAGAAAATGTCCACATTAGCCATGTTGTAAAAATTATAAAAAGAGTAATAACTATAAATTTTTAAAAGTATGCTTCAGCCTTCACTCAGATTTCATCAGTTCTCTTTCCAGATGTGAATGAGTCTTTTTTAATGAGAATATTTCAGAATTGTTTTGGATCATCGTACTGGTCAGTGTGACTAAGTCTTTCACAGTTGATCATCATTATAATATTGCTTCTACTGCTCACAAAGTTATTATGGTTCTGCTCACTTCATTTTGCGTCAGTTCCTATAAGTCTTCCCATGCTTTCTTGAAACCATCTCCATCCTTATTTCTAATAACAGAAGAGTATTCTATTGCAACCATATTCCACAATCTATTCCGTCGTGCACCAGTTCATGGGCATCACTAAAATATCCAGTTCTTTATCACTACAAAAAGAATTGCTACAAATATTTTTGTAAATGTAAACCCTTTTTAACCTTCTAATTGATCCCTTTGAAATGCAGATATTGTAATTATACTGCTTCAAATTATTCTCCAAAATGATTGGGGCAGTTCACCAGGCCACCAAGAGTGCATCTGTTTTTCCACTATTCTCATTTTCCTTTTTTGTAATTTTAGCCAACCTGATAGGGGTTAAATGGTACCTCAGTGTTGTTTTAACTGGCATTTCTCCAATCAATAGTGATTCAGAACATTTCTTCATGTGACTATGGATATCTTTGATTTCTTCTGAAACCTCCTTAATTCATATCCTTTGATCATTTATCAATTAGGAAATAAGTTTATTTTTTTAAATTTGGCTCAATTATGTACATACTTGAGAAGTAAGGCATTTCTAAAGAGATACTTAATGCATATGTATATGTATGTATGTATGTATGTATTCTATCTAGCTATCTATCTATCTATCTATCTATCTATCTATAGTTTCTTGATTTGCTTGTTTTGTCTATGCTGGCTTTGTTTGTGAAAAAATTAGGAATGTGTAATCAAAATTATTTATTTTACTACCTGTGACCCAATCTATCTATTATTTGGTCATAAATTTTTCCTTTATTTATAAATGCGATGGATAAAAATTTCCATGTTCCCTTAATTTATTTATATTATAATTTTTTTATGTCTGAAATAATACTAATTTGACTTTAGTTTTGAATACAATGTGAGATGTTGGTCTGTGCCTAGCTTTTGCCAAATTGGTTCCCATTTTTCCCAGATATATTTCTCAAATCATGAGTTCTTGCCCCCAAAGCTTGACTCTTTGAGTCTATGAAACACTAGTTTATTACGATCATTTACTACTGTTTATTGTGTGTCTAATCCATCCCACTGAGCCACCACTCTATTTCTTAGCCAAACTGTTTTCATCATCATTGGCAATATAATTTGAAATCTGGTAGTGACATGTGACATTTCTTCATATTAAAAAAAATTCCTTTGATATTCTTGATCTTTTTTTCATTCAGAAGGATATTGTTACTGTTTTTTTTTCTAGATCTGTAAAATTACTTGGAGTTTGGCATGGCATTGAATAAATTATTAAATTTGGTAGAATTGTCATTTTAAAAAATATTCTACACTTACTCATGAGCAATTAATATTTCTCCAATTACTTAGCTCTCTGTGTGAAGAGTGTTTTATAATTGTTTTAATATTGTTTTTAGATGTGTCTTAGCAGTTAGACACCTGAGTAATTTATATTGTCTGCAATTATTTTATGTTATTTCTTTCTTTCTCTCTCTTAATACTGTTTAATTGGTAATACATAGATTTGCTGGTGATTTAAGCAGGTTAATTTATGTTCTGCAATTTTTCTAAAGGTGTTAATTGTTTCAATTAGTTTTTAGATGATTCTCAGTTTCTCAAAGTATGCCATCATATCATCTGCAGGGAGTGATGGTTTCATTTCCTCATTGAACATTTTTATTCCTTCAATTTCTTTTTTCTTGTCTTACTGCTATAGCTAACATTTCTAATAAAATTTTGAATAATAGTGGTGATAATCAACATGTTTCCTTTCTCCTTGAACTTCTTGGGAAGGCTTCAAATCCATCCCTACTACAAATAATGTTTGCTCTTAGTTTTAGATAGATACTATTTTTAATATTAAGAAAAGATTCTTTGAATCCTTTGCTTGATGGTGATTTTAATAATTGTGGTATTGGGCATTGTATCTTGTCAAAAGGCTTTTCTCCCTTATTGATATAATCCTAAGATTTTTTTCTGTTTTTGGTAGGGATATGGTAAATTATTTTTATAGTCCTAATATTAAACTATCCCTACAATCTTGGTATAAATCCAACCTGATCATTGATCTTTACAATATATTGCTTCAACCTCTTTCCTAGTATTAGCAATGAATGAATGAATAAACAAATGAATGAATAAATAAATAAGAATTAAAAAATAAATGAAATAGAATGAATGAATGCATGAATGAATATGTATTAGTACAATGGGTCTATATTTTTTCTCTGCTGTTGCTCTTACTTGTTTACCAGTATCAAAGCCCTATTTGTGTCATAATAGGAATTTACTAGAAATGTATTTTTTTCATAAAGTTTATAAAGTATTGATAATTGTTCCTTCAATATTTGGTAGAATTTGCTAGTAAATTCAACTTGTTCTGAGGATTTTTTTTAAGGACATCATTCATGGATTGTTCAATTTCTAATTCTAAGACAGTATTTTTAAGCATTCTATTTCCTCTTCCATTAATCTGGGAAAGTTCTATTTCTATAAATTTTGTATTTTCCTAAATATCCATCCATTTCTCTTATATTGTCAGTTTTACTGGTATGTAATTGGGCAAAGTAACTACTAATCATTGTGATAATTTCATCTTTTTGGTAGTGTATTCACCTTCCTCACTTTTGATATTTCTAATTTGCTTTTTTTCTTCTTAAATCAGTTTAAACTTTGGTTTATCTATATTATTATTTTCCTCATAAAATCCCCTTGAAGTTTTAGTAGTTCCTTTTTTAACTTTCAATTTTATTTATCTCTACTTTCAGTTTTATGATTTCCATTTTATGTAATTACTTAAAAATTTTTTTTTCTAATTTTTAGTTGTGTGCTCAATTTATTGATATGTCTTTTCTCTCTTTTATTTATATGTGTGTGTTTGTATACTTCCCCCCAAACACAGTTGTGGCTGACTTCCATAATTTTTCATAATTTTTCCTTTTATTCTCCTTAATGAAATTATTAAGTTTTTCTATGATGTGTTCTTGTATTCACTCATTCTTTAGGATCAGATTATATTGTTTTTAATTAATTATTCATATATGCTTCCACAGACCTTTACTGAATGCAAGTTTTATTGTATTGTGGTCTGAAAGGGTTGTATTTAACTTTTCTCTGTTTCTTTGAGAAATTTATATGATCTAATATATGGTAAGTTTTGTGAAGTTGCCATGTGCAGTTGAGAAAAAAAGTCAATTTCTTTCTATTTCATTTCACTTTTCTCCAGAGTTCCATCATATCCAATTTTTTTAAAAAAATTCTTCTTCCCAACTTCTTTCCCTATTTATGTCTTTTCATTACGTCTATTTTTGCTTTTGCTTTGTCTGAGATCATGATTTCTACCAGTGCCTTTTTTACTTCAGCTGAAGCATAATAGATTCTGCTCTAGACTTGATTTTCATTTTATGTGTCTGTCTTTTGCATCTGTCTTTTTATAAAGGACATATTGTTGAATTCTGGTTTCTTATCAGTTTTGCTATCCATTTCAATTTTATGAATGACTTCATCCCTTTCAAATTCAGTTATGATTACTAATTCTTTGTTTTCCTCTATCCTATTTTCTTCCATTTATTTCTCTGTTTCTTTATTACCCTGTACATCCTCTAAAGTCCATTTGCTTCTAAGTATTGCCTCACTTAATCTACATTCCCTCTTATCACCTCCATTTCCCCTACCTACTTCACCTTCTGCTTCTGTATTGGGTAAGAGAGATGTCTATACCTAGATGTGTGTGTATACATACTCTTCTCTCTTTGAACCAGTTCAGATGAAAGTGAGGTTTGAGCATTACCCACCCTCCATCATTTGCTCCATTCCTTTAAAAGCTTTTCCTTTGTGATTCTTTTATGTAAGATAATTTTCTTCGCTCTTCCTCTCCTTTCCTCCTGCCAGTACATCTTTTATTTCTTCCATTTTTCCTCATAAACCCTACATAATTGACTGGCTCCAGTGGCCTCTGTCAATGAGATTCCTTCTAACTACTCTGACAATGATAAAGTTACTAGGTGTTATATTATCTTTTTCCCATATAGGAATATTAATAGTTTAACCTCATTGAATCCCTTATGATTTCTCTTTCATCTTTATGTTTTTATGTTCCTTGAGTCTTGTATTTGAAAGTCAGAATTTCTATTCCTCAATGGTATTTTCATCAAGAACACTTAAAAGACTATTTCATTAAATATCTATTTTCACCCTAAAGGATTCTACTCAGTTTTTATAGGGGGGGTATTCTTCTTTGTAACCATAGCTCCTTTGCCTTCCAGAATATCATATTCCAAGAATTCAATTTTCCTAACATAATAACTCCTAAATCCTGTGTGATCCTGACTGTTACTAAACATTTGAACAGTTGCTGTCTATACACAATACTTTCTCCTTGGCCTGGAAATGCTGGAATTTGGCTATAATATTCCTAGGAGTTTTCATTTTGGAGTTTCTTTTAGAAGAAGATGAATGGATTATTTTAATTTCCATTTTACCTGCTGGTTCTAAAACATTGGGACCTTTTTTCCTTATAATTTCTTGAATATTATGTTTAGATTCTTTGTCTGATCTTCAGTTTCATGAAGTTCCACAATTCTTACTTCATCTTTCTTCTATATATTTTCTAGGTCAGTTTTTTCTGATGAAATATCTCACATTTTCTTTTTTTATTTTTAAACTTTGTTTTATTATTTCTTGATATATTATGGAGTCATTAACTTCTACTTGTCCAATTCAAATTTCTGAGGAATCATTTTCTTCCTTGATTTTACCTACAGTTCTTCTTTATAAGCTGGTATGTTCTTCAATATTTTTGTGCCTCTTTTGCCAAGTGGTTAATTGTCTTTCCACAATCTTCTTTTATCATTTTCATTTCTTTTTCTATGTTTTTCCTACACTGTTCTTATTTAACTTAAAAAATATATTTGTGAAGCATTTTAAGGAATTATCATGAGGCTTATTTCCAATCTACATTTTTTTTTCTTTTAGACTTCTATTGTAGTGATTTTGACATTGTCTTCTGAGGTTGTGTTCTGATTTTTCCTGTCAACATAGTAGCTGTTTATGGTTGGGTTATTTTTGTTTATTTTTTTGCTGCTATTTCTTGACTTTGAAATTTATGCTAAACTTTGGTTCTCTTTCTGGATTATGTGTAGGAGGAAGTTGTCCCAAACTTTAGGCTTTTTCATGCTGTTATTTTCAAAGCTATTTCTGGAGGTTTGGAAGCTTTTTGTTCTTCCAATGTGATGTGATACAGGGAAAGATTGTGGTTGCTCTTCTCTTGGTTGGCTTTCTGATTTTTGCCTAGGAAGTTCCCCTAATCTTATGCACTAGCCATCAGTAATGTTCCTAAGGGCCCTTGTTTCCTTATTACTATAAGTGATCCTCTCTGCCCTGTAAGTATAACACAGAGGCAGGTATAGGGGATGGAGAGGCTAAACAGTACCTTGTCCTGAATCTCTGGTAGCACAAAGGGTTCCACTTAATGTCTTTCTGATTACTTGCTATGTACCCTTGGTATTTCCTTCTCTCTTCTGTCGCAATCCAATTTCCAATCTTTAATTTCTTCCTACTTTTAAGTCCCTCCCCTACTTCCTATAAATATGGTCAAGACTTATTTCCCCTGATCTTTAAACATCCTTCACTAGGTTTTACTATCATGCCAAGCTCTAATATAACAAATATTTTCGATATCTAAATCATCTCCAATTCAACATGTCTAAAACAACTCATATCTCTACCCACAAAGCTAACGTCTCTTCCAAATTACATTATTTTTATCAAGGCTAACCCCATTATTTTCTAATCTCTTAATTTTGTAATCTTGGTGTTATCCATTATTTTTCCCTCTTCCTTGATCCACGTACCCATTCAGCTCCCAGATGTTACTCATACTATCTTAATATTTCTCTACCTTAACTTCTCTCTATTCAGACAACTACCAGTTTCATTTAGACTCTCATCACCTCTCACCAAGACTATTGCAACAGTTTTCTATTTGTTCTATCTACATCTACTTTCTTTATTCTTTAAGTCATCTTACACACTGCTACCAAAGTATTTTCCCTCAAACAAAGAATTAACTATTTTTTCCCTTATTCAATAAACTTTTCTCCCAATTGTCTATAGAATCAAATATAAATTTCTTATTGTTTTAAAGTCTCCCTTTGCCCTATTATACTTTCTAGGCTTCTTTTGCACAACTTCACTTCCAATAATACTTTACAAATACAATTCATGGGGGTGGAGCCAAGATAGCAGCGTAGAAGCAGCAAGGTCCCGAAGCTCCCACACAGTCACCCTAAACACCCATAAAATATGACTCTGGACAAATTCTAGGACTCTCAAACTCACAAAAATACAGAAAACACATCTCTGGTGGAAGGCTGCTCAGCCTTCCCAAGCAGGGGATCATTGAGGCAGGTCATGAGACAAGGCCAGCCCAGCCTGAAATGGAAACCGTGGCCAGGCCTCAGGGCAGACAGGAGGAGCTGAGCGAAGCTGAGTCTGCAGCCAGTCTACAAGAGGGAAGATCTACAGCCTTCAGCAACTCCACATCTACCAAGGTATGAAAAATAGGGATTAGAGAAAGGCAGCTCGGCAGGAGGGGCTCATCGTGAAGGCCTACTGGCTGGGAGCCACGACCAGCCCAGCCTGAAACCACCATGCAACCAAGCTCCAGGGTGGCCAGGAGGAGACAAGCCTCCAAAACCACAGCATGAGTCTACTTCAGAGAAGATCTAAAGCACCTGGAACAATCTTCTCATCTACTGAGCCAGGACTGGAGGTCAGTGAAAGTGAGTGAAGCTTTCAAGCTAAATTTGGGGAAGGAATAGCAGTTTCAGCCAATCTACCCCCCAGGGCAAGGAAGCAGTGGGGAAAGGGCAGGAACTGCTTCAGAGCCCCTGGCCTGCAGATCCGGCAGGGGGGCTGAGTTGATTGATCAGGGCCAAGTGCTCTTGCATTGAGCGGCCTGCATCTGGATCCTGGTCTTGGGTAGTCATCCTGTGGAGTGCTTTGAGCAAGCCAAAGCTGGGGGGGG
>JAQQSW010023761.1:0-10211 GCA_028646575.1 Pseudocheirus occidentalis
CATAAAAGGGAACAGATTGTGGGAGGGGCCTTACAGTGGGATCAATGTTCTGGGATGGGGGGTAGGGGCAAAAAGGGGAGAAAATCTGTAACTCAAAACCTTGTGGAAATGAATGATGTAACCAAGAAAATAAAATTAAAATAAAGAAAAGGAATATATTGCCACAAGATTACTCTTAGAATCTCAGGAAGCAGAATTTGGGGACAAAATCTATTTCCATTGATTGTCCTCCATACTTGGAACTCTTCCACCCATCATAACTGTCTTTTGGTTTCCCTGCCTTCCTTCAGGTCTCAACTAAACTCCCACCTTCTGCAAGAAGCCCCTTAATCTTACTGACTTTCCGCTGAGATTTTCTCCAATATATCTCATAGAAATTTTTTTTAGTTGTCTGCATATTATTATTCCCTATTATTAGATTATGAGATCCTTAAGAACATGGGCTGTTTATGCCTTTCTTTGTGTCCTTAACACTTTACAGAGGCCCTGGTACATAGGAGGTGATTAATAAACATTTATTAACTTGGTTTAAGTGCAATAAAAATTAGTTCCAAGAACAGTCTCTACTTCTAATGATTCCAAAGTTGTAAACAAAGACCAGGGAATTGGATGCTTCATAATCATAATAACCATGCTTAGAACAAAAGAAGAATTTTTTAAGAAATACGGCACTACTGTTCTAGAACATTGCACATACTTTCAAACTCAGCTGAGATGTGGTTAGCTTTAATGAACTACCTTTTTATTTTTTTTAATTATTCTTTGTTTTGGAGAATGGCTCACTGGGTAGGGAAAAGAGGAAGAATACATTTAAAATTAAGGTGATGTATAAACAAATATATAAACAAAACCTATTTATGTTATTTTTACTTAAAGAAAATGAATTTGAATAACAAGATGGAGTAGGGCAGTGGAAAGAGGAAAAAGTCTTAGAATATAAATCCAAAGGTATAGATTCTAGACCTAGTTCTCCCAGTAATTATTTGAGTAATAATATGAAAATCACTGTCCTTCCCTGAACCTTGGTTTGATCCTCTATAAAATGGGAAATTATACTAAAAGAAAGCTAAAGTATATTCTTGTATTATGGAAGTATAAGTTCAGGATGATTTTGATTACCTATACTATGTTGAAAATGCCTGATTATAAATTGGAAAGTTAAAACATTAAAATAATTATTTTTAATCAAAGGCTGGGTGCATATAAATGTTGAAATAAAAAAGCTAATTGTGCTCCAGGAGAGCTGATCAGAACCTCAATTTCATTAACATTTGGACAAAATATTTGGCTAGCTTGAGGCAGCCACATAATTTCTCCAATCTTGATTTCTCTTTATATGGGAAAAGTTTTATCATTGTACTTTGTAGAATATATTTCGACCAATTAAAAGACCTTTGAGCCATAAGTCACCACACTATTAAAGATTTTTACCTCTACCCTTATTTATTAAAGCTACTAAACCTTCCCTTGCTGTCATTGTGCCTTTAAGGGGAAGGGCATTATAATTAGAACATCCAGTTGGACCAAAAGACTTAGGCTTCTTCTTATCTTTCATCAATGTCTAGAAATTCGTTAAGCCAATACAGAAAACTCACATTAAATGCATTTGATTTAGAACCTTTTTTTCCAATTTCCCACCCTCCCCCAAATACCACCACCTTAGAAAACAAAATTGGAGAAGGTTGATATCATTGAAGCCTTGTACTTTAAAGAAATTAGTTTCAAATTGTAAAGTTCCCCCAGGGGAGATAATTACACAGAACAGACCTTCTTGACCTATCTTCTTTTCATGCAAAATATTTTTAATTTACTTATTTTTCTACTATCAGAGTGTTCATTTAATTTCATCTTTCTGGCAGTGTTATTTTAACTTTAGCAATCCATTTTAGCATCTGAATAAACTATCTGCCATTACGGAGTAGTCTAGAAACATAACCGGTTACAACAATAAAACCTTAGTGGCCCAACTAAATGAAAAATGCATTAATATCTGGCTTACAGCTCTAGTTGTACATCCCACTTCATTATGAGGGAAAGAAGTCAGGAAATCTGCCATCTGTCAGCATTTTCCCTCCTGTAAGCCCTATTCTTGCTCCTGCTAATTCACCTGTGAGCTGAATACTCATAAACACAGTGTACCACAATGCCATTATATTACAGTCTGCTGCTTTAGCTCAAATTTTTGGAAATCTATTTGCCTCACTATCTTAAATCATGCAAATAATTTTCTTTACCTACAACTGGGTACAATTCCTCAAGCACCAATGGAATTTTCCATTCTTCCTCCCACCGACCCTAAGTATAATATAATTTCCTTTCCCGTAAAATGAAATAAAATACAAATGTTTTCAGAATCAAACCATGCATAGAACTGCAAAGGACAGTGGATTTAATTTTAAGTTCAAGAAACAATATGATTTTTCAGGAGACTATATCTTCTGAGATAAGGAAGCTATGTGGCCTTCACTTCAGTTGTAAAGAGGACAGAGGGTGCCAAGAAGTGATGGAAAGTAAAGAAATCAATGAAAAGAACATGGGATCTTGAAAACTAAAGAGATATTTTCTTTTCTGATTTAATTATGCTCAGAATAATAATACTTAATAATTTCCTCTCACTAACTAAAGAATTCAGCAATGTATGATTACTTGACATTCAATTGTATCATTTTATACATTTTTATTAATTGTTGATAAAGTCAACTTCATAATCTTCAAACACCAATTTTAACATGTATGTATGTGTTTATTGATGCTGCTTAAAATCTGTTTATTGGGAAAAGTAGCAATAATTTTTAAAATTACTCTAAAGAACTGAGATAATTCACATGACTTCCATAAATTAGAGTTTCAAAAACTTCAGCATGAGCTGAGAAGGAGGATAGCATAGAATCATAATAACTCATTCAAATTGGGCCTTAATGTTTGTCTCAATAACCAGGTGGGGTAGGGATTGCAAGAATATTTTGAAAAATATTTTCTTTTCTTCCAGTACATGTAAAAACTATTTTTAAAATTCTTTTTTTTTAATTTTGAGTTCCAAATTTTTCTCTCTGTGTCTTTGTCTGTCTATCTGTGCCTGTGTCTGTGTCTTTGTGTCTGTCTGTCTCTCTCTCTCTCTTTTCCTCTTCTCTTCTCTTCTCTTCTCTTCTCTTCTCTTCTCTTCTCTTCTCTTCTCTTCTCTTGTCTTCTCTTCTCTTCCCTCCCCTTTCCCTGAGGTGGTTAGCAATTGTATATAAGTTTAATATTGTAATCATGAAAAAAAATTCACATGCAAAACATGTGAGTCATATTTTGAAAAAAAGCACAGACAAAAAAGTGGAATGAAAATAATGAGAAAGAAAAATACTACGGTTCAATCTGTATTCAGACTTCAGTTTCACCCTTCCAGAGGTGCACTGCATTACTCATTATAAAATATTTGGAATTGTTTGGGATTGCTGTATTGCTGAGAATAGCTAAGTCTCTCATATCTAACCATCGAATATTTCTGTTACTGCATACGCTGGTCTGCTGGTTCAACTCACTTCACATTTCATCAGCTCATATAAATCCAGGTTTTTTCTGAAATCAAGGGATTACAAGAGGTATCATCATCCCAACTTTATAGATAAGGATCCTGAGTTTTGGAGAAGTTATTTGCTAATGACTGCAAAACTAATAAGTGTGTAAGGTAATATTTGAGCCCAAATTTCCTAATTACTGACCTGAATATAATGGAAAGAAAATAATTTTCTGACAGCCTTTAGCAATATGGATTGACAAGAAAGCCTTATAATAAGAAATATTTTTGATAATCTTTTTTAATGAAAGCTTATTAAACCTTATTAAAAATGAAAACTAGTCACAAACTTAATTATTACACACATATATGTATATGAGGATGTACATATATAAATATATGACTGGACCAACATGCTTTAATTTTGCTTATTTGAATGGAGATTTATTTGGTTTGGTGTGCAGTTTTGCTGAGATATAGCTTAAAAATCATTCATTTTCTACTATTTCAATAAACACGATGCCCTAAAATGCATGCAAACATATGATTGCTAGATTATATTTTGAAAATTTTGTGAAATTATATGAACAAAATCAAGGAAATAATTTCAAACCATCCAAAAATGTTGTTAACTTATGAGTTCAAAATCCCTATGCAAGATGTCTCACAGTAATAAGGTAAGAAAATAACTATCTATGCCTAGTTTTTCAAGTCAGTTAACTGAACCACTGAGAATTTGACTAACTTTCCTTAAAGTAAATCATGAACTTAGTGATCCTGGAAATTAGAGAAGGTCAGAGGCAGTAAGGAACAGTAGAAATACTGCTGGAGTGAGAATCTGAGGATTTGAGTTTGAACTCTCACTTTCCACATGACCACAAAAATATACTTTTCAGTTGATTTGAATATTTATTTTAGACCAATTTTACTCATGAATATAGATGCAAAAATCTTAAATAAAATACTAGCTAGGACATCACAATAATATAATACAAAGATTATACAAAGTGACTAAGTGGAATTTATACTGTGAATGTAGGGATGGTTCAATATAAAGCATACTGTTAGCAAAATTTATTGCTTCAATAACAAAAGTTATGAAAGTTATGACATTATGTCAACAGGTGCAGAAAAACTTTTGACAAATTACAACACTTAATCTTATTTTAAAAAAACTTGAAATCATAGGTATAAACAGATTTTTCCTTAAAATGAAAAGAAGTATCTGTCTCAAACTATCAGCTAGCATTATATGTAAAGGAGAGAGCAATAAGGTTTCTCAATAGGATCAAGAGTGAAACAAGTATGCTCATTATCATCAACATTATTCAGTATTGTATTGGAAATGCTAGCAATAAGACATACAGAAAAAAAGTGCTAGTAATAAGACATACAGGGGAAAAAAGAAGATATGATGATATACTTAGAATATCTTGGAGGCTAAACTAAAAAGCTGGTTGAAACAATAATTTTAGCAAAGTAACAGGCTATAAAATAAACCCACACCAATCATCAACATTTCTATGCATCAACAAAAATACCCTTCAAGAAGAGATGGTAAGAGATACTATAATGGTAATTAATTTAAATTTGAAGACTCCTTTTCCTTATGTCAAGTAAGCAGGTACTTAGCCCTTATTATCTAATCAAACATCTGTGAAAGCAACAGAAAGTGTGAACTCTGTCTCTTGTTGCTGACATAAGAGGAAGGAGTTGGCTGAAACAGGAAGCAAATGCTGTGGGTGTGTATATAAGAAAAACCCCAGAGAGAAAGTCAGAATTTTCTCCTGACAAGATCTTGGTGGAAGAAGCTGTTCTGCTGAGAGATCTGGTGAAGACTGGAGTTGCTGCTGTAAAGACTGCCTGGAAGGCCTAAATGGTGGCTGCTGCTTGGAAGGCCAGAGTTGCTGCTGCCACCTGGGTTCTACAGCCAACCAATGGCTGGAGGTCTGATGAACCATGACCAGGATGCTAACACTTTGTTTTCTTGTGTCTTGGTTGATCCTTGAATTCCCAGGAACAGAAATTGTGAAGGTTTTGAGATGTGCTGGATCCTGTGAACTTCAGTGTATAGCAGGAACTGCCTACAGGACTGGACAAAGACCAAAGCTGTCTGCCTCTGAATCAAGGTGACTGGTGGATTCAGGTAGGAGCTGGGACCATGGAAGGGGACCCAGAGAATCTGAGACACCACCCCAAGTCAAGATGAATAAAAGATCTCCCCTTGGTTATTGAATGCTGTGATGATAATACAGTTTACTAGTGACCAAGGGGTAGAGGTGTTTATGTATTGCCTAATGATTGTATTTAGTGATTAGTGCTACTTAGTAACTGATTGCTAAATAAGTGACTGATTAAGTTAACCTAGTTGCCTCATGAGTGAAAGACTGACTTATTTTCTGAGGATTGAATGACTAAGTAAGGAGACAAACCTCCTTAGGGATACCAGATGATTGTTCTTTTGTTCTTTGTTCTAAATACTGTGACCACTTTGGTGAAAACTATAAGGCCATTTTAATGATAAGCTGTTGTGAACACTATATTGTGATTTTTCTGTGAAAGATGTAATGTTGTGAATACTGTATCATGATTTGTTGTGAATGTTTTCCTTTGATTTATTCTTGAATAAACAGAGAGTTCACTATACTGTGAAATCAGAATCTTAAAAGCTGTTCACAGTAGCATTCTTTTGGGAAGCTGTTGTGCATGGAATTACAGATATCTGTTTAAAATAACCAAAAATAGCATAAAATATCTGGGCATATACCCACCAAGATAAACCCATGAACTACACAAAAATAATTATAAAAATGCTTTCTATACCAATAACATCAGATTTATATAATTAGAGAAATACTGATGTTTCATAGATGGGCCAACATAATAAAAATGACAAGCCTATCTAAACTGATTTACTTATCCATTGCTGTCCCAGTTAAATTATCAAAAAGATATTTTATTGAGCTACAAAAAATAATAAAATTCATTTGGAAGAAAAAGCAGTCAAGATTATCAAAGGAATTAATGAAAAAAAGGTAAAATAAGGAGGTCTAGAAGAACCAGATCTTAAACTGTATTGTAAGATGAGAATTATCAAAATATCTAGTACTAAGAAATAGAAAGGTAGATCAAGGATACAGAGTAGGCATACAATATACAATAGTAAGTAGTCATGGTAACTTTGAACTTGACAAAGAATAAGAATTTCGAATAAGAATTCACTATTTGGTTAAAAAATGTTGGGCAAAATGGAAAGTGGTCTAGAAAAACCTAGGTATTGAGTAATACATTAGATCATTTATCAAGATAAGATCAAAGTGCATACATGATCTAGAGAAAAAGGAAAATATCAAACATAAATTAAAAGAATGTGGAACATATCACCTATCAGCCTTATAAATGGGAGAATAATTTATGAATAAAAAGATAAAGAACATTGTGAGATGTAAAATGAATAATTTTAATAACATTAAATGTATAAGGTTTTGTAGAAATTAAACCGATGTAGCCAAGATTATGAAGAAAGCAGAAAATTTAAAAATGTTGATAAACAATTTCTTAGATAAAAGTCTCATATCTCAAACATAAAAATAACTTTGTCAAATTTATAATAATCAGTTATTGCTAAATTGATAAATAGTAAAAGAATATGGACAGGCAGTTTTTCAATGAAAAAATCAAAGCTACATACAGACATATGAAAATACTCAAAATCATTGTTAATTAGATAAATGCAAAATAAAACTACCACGAGATTAGATAAAATGATAGAAATGGAAAATGACAAATGCTGAGACAGTGTGAAAAAATTGGGACATTAATACACCATTGGTGGAACTGTGAACTGATTTAACCATTTTGATGAACAATTTGAAACTATACCCAAAGAGTCATAAAACGGTGTATCTCTTTTGATGCAGCAATACCACTATAAGTCTATTTCCTAAGGTAATCAAGGAAAATTGAAAAGAATTTATATGTTCTAAAATATTTATAATAACTCTATTTGTGGTGGGAAAGAATTGGAAATTGAGAGGATATCCATCAATTGGGGAATGCTTAAGCAAGTTGCAGTATATGATTATTATGGAATACTACTGGGTTCTCTAAAATGAGGAGCAAGTTGATTTCAGAAAGACATACATGAAATAATAAAAAATGAAATGAGCAGAACTTAGAGAACATCAGACATAGTTAAAGCAACATTGCTTGAAAAAAATAACTGTGAAATGACTAAGCTATTATGAGTATTATAAATATTCAAATTAACCTCAAAGGATCCATGGAAGAATAATACAGTTTGAAACTTAAATGTAACAAAAAAACTAAACAAAATTGAATTTAAAAATATATTTAATCCACAGTATCCTCATCTACAAAATGAATAGGATAGACTTAGATCAAATGAGATAATATATTAAAGAATTTTGTCAACTAGAAAGTGATATGTAAATGCTAACAATTGTAATAACTATTGCCATTACGAATATTTCATGGCTTCCACAGTCCCTTTCACCTCTAAATCTCTCAATCTCTGAACTTAAGTTAAATAACTCTATTTATTCTTCTTTCTCCCTTCTTTCTCTTACTTGCCTTTCTCATTTTCCCTTCCTTTCCCTTCCCTTCTTCTTCTCTGTGTCTTCCTGTATTTTTTCCTTCCTTTCCTCAAATTTTTATTGACTCTCTACTAAGTACAAGGTAATATGTTAGAAAAGTTGAAGCTTAGCATATTGTATTGACTACTGGGAGGAGTTTACAAAGGTAGTAATAGGCATATCCTCTGCCCTTAAGTAATCTAAAATCTAATGAGAATTCTTATCTTCTAAACCAATGATAAATCTTTTTTTTTTGGAAATAATGACAATGTGGAAAAATAATAAGGCATCTACTTGAAAAATGAATTAAGCTACAATAAGGAAAAAGAAACACAATAATATCAATAATATAAAGAAATACTTTTCCATACCCTAATTAGGGTTGTATTTCATTGATTAGGTTGCAATTATGCACCCTTTTAAGATCTTACATCATTGGTGGTTGGCTACAGCTTAACATTCACTGTACCAAGAGACTTATAATCCATACAAATTCATCTTCACTTCAGTGATTACCAGGGAACATGGTTCAAAAAAACGATAGTGGCTGGGCTCAAATTAAAGTAACTACATTAAGGAAACAAAAAAGAAATGTTCTCATTCCTTCTGTTTGCAGTCTAGGACCCAGAGCATCCTAGAACAGACTGATTGCCAGAATTCCACTGGATCAGTCGATTATTCTTGAGAATATTACTATAACACTTAACTTTAAAATGAAGTGAAGTAAGATTGTGGAGGTAAGCCTTGATTTCAATGCAGTTTTGGCTATCTGTTACTCAAGACATCTAAACAATTGTATATATTAGTCTTGGAAATGATATTCCACAGAAGGTATGATTATTAGTAAAATGTCAAGCTTGTATTATGAAAAAAGCAATAGATCAGGAGAACTAATAAATGTGTATTTCAACTAGGAAATGAGCTGTGAGAAAATGAGACTCTGCCATATATATGTGGGGGGGGTGTGGGTGTATAAGTGTATGTGTGTGTATGTTTGTGTGTGTGCATGTGTGTATGTGTGGGGGGGTATTTTTTGCTTTTTGGAGGGAGGAGGGCAGAGCAATTGGAGTTAAGTGACTTGCCCAAGGTCAGAGTATGCAAGTATGACACACAAGTAAGTATGCCAAATGTCTGAGGCCAGATTTGAACTCAGGTCCTCCTGATTCCAGGGTCAGCATTCTATTCTCTGTGCCACCTAGCCGCCCATATATATTTCACATAGAAATATAGTGATTGACTCCTGGTCAACCCTAGGAGAATTGTTATTTAAAGCAGATAATATGATTGTGATCCTCCATTGTGTTGAAGGTAAAATACCTCCCTCAAAGTGATCATATCCTTGCACTTTGGCATGGGAGGAAAGAATCCATTATTTGGTTGCTACCTATACTTATTAAATATGCCTTCCTTTATAATTAAAATCATAATAGAAAAAACAGAAGACAAAAAAAGAACTAGGCTGAAACTAAGCTATTTGATTTTAGGGATTGTGTGGTACTTCATTTTTACATCCCCAGTGTTCAGTTTACTGTCTGGCATATAGTGGAGGCTCAGTATTTATTGACTGATTGTAATGAATACAGTTGAGCAAAAAGTCTTCCAGCTAACAAATAAAAATGACATTAATAAGTAAAATTAAATTCTTACAAACCTGGCCTATCCTTTCCTCATCTTCCCTTTTCTCTCTTTTTTGCTACCTCTCCTCTTCTCCTCCTATGTCTCCTTACTTTTTTACTTAAACTCTTATCTTCTCTTTTGTCTTCAGTTCCTTATCCTTTCTATTCCTCTTTCCTTTTCCTACCCTCTTCCTCCTTGTAGATCTCCTTCTCCCAGTTTACTTTTCTTCTACTACCCTCCCTACAACTCAGTCTCTTTCTTCTTCCCTCTTTTCTTATCCTTAGTTTCTCTCCATACCTTCATAAACACTTGTCTGTTCTTCCCTCCTCCCCTTTCCTTCTCTTCCCATCTCACTTCTTCACTGTATCTACTCCCTCTCTTCTTTTCTTTCCGTCTACCTTTCTGTCCCTTCCCTTCTGCTTCTCTTTCCTATGCTGTTTATTAACACCTTTATTTAATGTTTTATTAGATAAGCTAGCTGAGAGTGGAACTATTAAGGA
>JAQQSW010023762.1:0-10211 GCA_028646575.1 Pseudocheirus occidentalis
TAATAAATAAGAAACTTCAGAGATGAACTGCAGTAAAATAAATAATCAGGGAAAAGTATGAGTGCAAAGTATAAATTGACCACATGGCAAAAGCAAAGGTAAAAGGCAAACTGGTGACACATTAGTACAAGGGGTGGATCAACTGCAGCCTCAAAGCCATATGTGGCCCTCTGGGTCATTAGGTAAGGCACTTTGACATTCCAAACTTAATCTCCCCTTAATAAATGATTTGTTCTGTGAAGTTTGAATTCACTCAAAGGGCCACATTTGAGACCCTAGAGGTTCACATATGGCCTCAAGGCCTTGGATTCCCCACCCCTGCACTAATATATTTAAAATGCCAAAAAAGGAGTGACTTTAACACATTGGGTGAACACTCTAGTCAAATTTATTGGAGGGCATAAACAAGCATCATACAAAGTTACCAGGAAGGGAGGAATTGCCATTTGCTTTGATGAAGAGTGCATATGAATCAATTAGATTACAGATTATTGCTTTATTTAAAAATTGCATTTGAGTATTTGTTCAAGGCTCCTTATAGCTCTAGAATATTATGAATCTAAATGAGTATAAACTAGGGGCAAGCAGATTTGACTCAATTTGAAAAAAAGCAACAACTTACTACAGCTGTTTAGCAAAGGAACAGACAGAAAAACAGTGAGTGACTTTCATCATCACTCTACAGAAAAAGATCAAATTATTATTTGCCAATGATATTACTGAAAGCATTGATTTTGGAGAGGGAGAGGTTGGATTATATGACCTCTAAAATAACTTTGAACTCCATAATTCTATAATTCTGTTTTTACAAAAAGGAAATGAAAAACCATACCAATTTCTCTTCCAAGAAAACTGCACAAGATCATGAAGAGTTTGACACAACTGAATGACAGAACAGCAAAATAATATCTCTGGAAAAAGGAGAAAGCATGTGGTAAAGAATAAATTATTGAGATAACAAGTTACACAATCTGGGAAGAAAATAATAAATTGAGAGATTAGCTTTGGGAAAGGGGCCTGGGCAATCTTCAGGTATGGGTTGAATTTTTTAAAAAGTTAAATTGAGCTGTCAGAGATTTTCTTTACTTGGACCACTCAGAGAATAGAAAGAGAACACTGGTTACTGGGAGCTGTGGTAGGAGCTCCCAGTAAAACGGAGCAGAATAGAAAAGAGGACATGGAAAAATGACAAAGATAAAATTGAATGACTTCAAAATTTTGTCTAGAGCTATCCCTGGCTTTATCACATAAAATTGATGTGGCCTTCTTATTTCTATGGTTCTGGCATTTAAAAGACTGACAAGATGGCACTGTAATTACTAACAGGAGCTTAATCTATTCAGAATAATGTTTACCCTGGAGGTTACCTATAATAGTCAATAATATGTGTACATATTAGTACCCTTCAGTTTTCTCAGTAACCCTTATATTGCCTTTTTCCCCAAAAGCCAGTGAAACAACTTTCACTGATGAGTCATGAACTATATTCTTAAATTGTTTTAATCCAAAGAGGGTATATCAATATGGAGCAAACATTCTCCATGACAACTCTTCTTGCAGCTGGAGAATTCCAGTCTTCTCAGAGATAGTGTCAAAATAATGAGGTACTGGCAATGAAAAGTGTATCCCTCAATTTTTTGAGACTCAGATCTTGGAACATAAGCTTGCATATGTCACCAGCAGGGACTTTTTTTTTTTGAGGGCAATTGGAGTTAAGTGACTTGCCCAAGGTCACACGGCTAGTTTTTGTGTTAAGTGTCTGAGGCCGGATTTGAACTCGGGTCCTCCTGACTCCAGGGCCAGTGCTCTATTCACTGCGCCACCTAGCTGCACCAAGCAGGGACATTTTGATGTAATAATTCTGAATTGACAGATTCTCTACTAATGACCTCAGCCTTAAAAAGTGAAAGTCCATTCTACAGTTAGTTGCTGTTGTTGTTTTCTTAAAGATGTAGTTTAAAACCCCTCTACAACAGAAAGGGAACAATTGGACATTTTTGGACTTCTAAATAAATATCAAAGATTCACCTAATGTTCAATTTAGATTTAAATCATACATTGTAAATGGGGGATTTCTCATCAATTACAGCACACATTAGGAGGTATTACAAATCATAAACCTAAAGACAAAGTGGTTTTAGTCACCCCAGAAGCATAATAATATCTAAGAAAAAAAATGCCTTTATAATAGACAGATTAATGCAGAAGTGACCATTTTCCCTGGTGTTAAAATAGATTGCATAAAGGTTTCCTTTAATAAACTTTTTAATTTTAATTCTGTTCATTTCTTTTATCTCTACTTTATTCAACTGAACAATGGGGAAAAACAACCAAATAAAAAGTAAAACAAGACAAAACACCACCTTATTGAAGCATCTTCTCCATCTTGAAAGTGAAAAAAAGTAGTTCCCTTAAGGGTCCAGGGCAGATCTGAGTCAGAGATATTGGCTGGCATAGAAGCCCATGGGCCACCAAGCAGCTTCATCAAAGGAGTCCTAGTCATAGGTGGTGCTGGCTTCATTGCATCACATGTGATAGTCTCTCTAGTAGAAGACTATCTAGACTATATGATCATAAATATTGATAAGCTGGAATACTGTGCAAGTCTGAAGGACTTTGAAAGCATTTCTAACAAACAAAACTACAAGTTTATACAGGGTGATATTTGTCAATCTCACTTAATAAAACTGCTTTTTGAAAATGAGAAGATAAATATAGTAATACATTTTGCAGCTCAAACACATGTAGATCCTTCATTTGTCTGTGCTTTGGAGTTTACATATGTCAATACTTATGGTACCCATATTTTGGTGAGTGCTGCTTATGAAGCTAGAGTAGGGAAATTCATATATGTGAGCACTGATGAAGTATATGGAGGTAGCCTTAATGAGGAATTTGATGAATCTTCACCAAACAACATATAAAACCTCATGCTTCATCTAAAGCTTCTGCTGAATGTTTTGTACAGTCTTACTGGTAACAGTATAAATTTCCAGTTGTTATCACAAGGAACAACAATGTTTATGAATGTCATAAATATTCAGAAAAGGCAATTCCAAAATTTATATATTTATTGGGACACAACAGAAAATGTTGCATTCATGATTCAGGACTTCCAAAAAGAAATTTCCTTTATACTGCTGATATACTAGAAAATTTTCTCACTGCCTCAAAGAACTGGAAACCACATGAAATCTAGAACATTTATATTATTGTATAACACAAATATTATTTAACTATATACATTACATAACATTTATATAATATTATACATTTATAACATATGAGAATTTTGAGATGTCCATTGCACAACCAGCCAAACAACTGATACAATTGATCAGAGAGATGAATTCAGAGTGTGAAATGGAAAACTGGGTTGATTAGGTCAATGAGAGACCTTCCCAATGACATGAAATATCCTATGAATTCAGAAAAAAAATACATGATTTAGGATGGGGACCTAAAGTTACCTGGAAAGAAGGAATAAAGAAAACAATTGAATAATACAAAGAGGATTTTCACAACTGTAAAAGTGCAGAAAAAACTTTGGAGCCTTTTCTTGTGGAATAAAAATTTTTACAATAAGAAACATTTATGGGCGAGAAAAGAAGAAAATTGTTCTACTTCATAAATACTTGATAAGAAATCAATTTACCAAACAGAATCTTCTTTCCTTTTGGAATTAGATTCAGGTGTTTTTGCCCAAAATCTCAAGGGCAAAATTATGATATCAATAATAGGTTTTATCATTTAATGGAGAGTTTCATTATGAATTGGCTTGATGAAATTTTGTTCTGCTGTCAACTGTATTCTCAAACAATGATGCTACTTTTCTGCACAATAGTAAAAATGGTAGAAAATAAGATAAAGCATGGAGAATCACAACTTACAGATGTATCTACAAGGAAAGAGTCCATCCCTTGGTCTGAAAGTCCCATAAACTAAAGGTCTGCTTTACAAGTGATCCACTGGCCCAGAAATCAATCATGGCTGTAGGGAAGGCATCACTTTGCAGGCCTTGTCCTTTGTTCTTACACAGTTAATATGCTACAGATCTACTTCCACTTGCTAGGGATTGTTGTAAATTTGAATCTTAAGGTAACACAGAGTAAGTTTTTATTATAATTAAAGGTTGAAATTCCATAAATGATTTGCTATAAAATAAGAAATATCTGTCTATACAAAGCAATAAAGTTGGAAAAAGATGAAAACATTTCAAGCACTTTTAAATTTTTGTACTTGATTTTTAATAATTGATTAAGTTCAATATAGTTAACTGTGAAATTTAAAAACTTATGAAAGATATTTATAAAAATCTAACTTTGTGGTGGCAAAAAACTGGAGATTAAGGGGATGTCCATCAACTGGGAAATGGCTAAACAAGTTGTGGTATATGAATGTAATGGAATACTATTGTGCAATAAGAAATGAGGAGCTTCATATTTACCTTGAGAGGCTTATACAAATTGATGCCAAGTGAGAAAAGCAGAACCAGGAAAAACTTGTATACAATCACAGATGCATCATATATGTAATGACCAACCTTGATAATCTGTACTCTTCTCAGCAATGCACACCTATAAGATAACTCTACAAGTCTCAGGATGGAAGGAGATACCTACATTCAGAGAAAGATCTAGAAAGAAAAGAGTTTAAATGGAGATTGAGGCAATCTACATGCTATTGCTCTTTTCCATGTTTGATTTTGTTTCCTTTTTCCCATTGTCCACTCCATTGGTTACAATCCTTCTATACAACCTTACTAATGTCCAATGTGAAAGCATTTGCAGATCCTATACTTGACTGCATGTCTCCATGGGTGAGGGAGGGGGAAAGAGATGGGAGAAAACTTGAAACTCAAGGTACCGGAACTGAATCTCAGAAACTAAAAGTAAATTAACAAATCAATTTAATAACAAAAATATAAGAATCTAAGATTTGTATGTTTTTAATTAATTATTTTAACTGCAAAAACTCATCTTGAGTTAAAAAGGAAATGTATGTCAGGTCTAGTTTTCATTTTGTACTTATGAAATTATGTCATATTAATGTTTTTAATGAGATATTGATGCTTTTTTTCTTTTTTCTGTTTATTTTATTTATATTCATGACCAAACATGCATAGCTTGGCCATTTTCAGTTAAATAATGCTGGAAACTTAAAACATTCGTTCAACAAATATTTTCATAGCATACTCTGTGCATATCATTGAACTTAAGAAAAACATTTTTAAAAGTGTTCTTATTAAGAAACCAAAAATAGTTGTTTTTCACTTTTAGAATTACTTTCATACCATTAAATTCATGTCTATTGCTGTCAAGATTAACATTGATTCTCCTCATTAGAAAAATTAGCTTATTGTGAGAGGAAACACTATTTGGATTTTAACATAAAGTTTATATCTACATAAAATCTTTTCTATTAATGTATTTTTGACATTTAAAAAAGGAATTTTTTTTAAAAGCCACAAAGTGCCCTTTGTGAAAAAAAATTGGCAGGAAGTTTCTTTATAAAAAGTGTCTCCTTTTTTTGTAGTTCTTGAGTATTAGGGAAATATTAGGAAATAAAGAAAAGAGAGACTGGTATAATGTTTAGCTATTTGAAATATTCTTCATTCTCTGTACCATGGCCATTTCTTCCAAAGTCAGAAATCACATGGAGTTGGGATAAGAAAGCCTGAGAAAGCAAACCTATGAGGTTGAAATGGAAGAACTAAAGTATGAAAGCAATTTCACCACATGTGGAGATTTGAACCTAAATGGAGGCTAGAAAACTTAGACATCAAACTGTAGGAGAAAACACAAATATTAGTTAAATACTATTACATAAATGTCAAAGACCCAGAGTGTCTATGTAAAGATGACTGACAGAGATATAAGCAACAAGTAAATAATAAGTCTTGGTAGGTGACATTGCACAACAGACTGAGGATCTATATATAAAAGAATTAGTGTAAAACACAAGCACCAAATCATATTCACTGAGCAAGTTTTCTATAAGACAGATAATCATAGGAAATGAAGATTTAAGGAAGGAATCCATTCGTGTGTGTGTGTGTGTGTGTGGTAGGTGTGACAGAATCCTTTGATTTAAAGTCAGAAGTTCAAGACAGGGGACCCTAATAAGACAAAGTTTAATTATAGAAAAACAAGAACAAGTTTATAGTGGAGAAAGTAGACATAGTTGGGACTGAGTCATAAAATGAGAGAAATAGAGAACTTTAGAGTCAGTCAGAAAGGACCTCAAAGGCCATATTGTTCAGACTGTATATGAAAAAGAGCCTCCTTTATAGAATGTTCCAGTAGTCGCCTAGTCACTTCTGGAAGCCAGCCACCAGTCTCCATTACATCCTGAAATGATTCAGTCCTCTATTGTATATTTAAAATGTTCCCCCCCCCCCAAGTCAAGGTTAACTATACTTATGTGCTGCTTCCACACAATGTTCAATTTCTGCATTCTGGATGCAAACAAACCAAGTTCATTTCCTCTTCCAAGTGTTGTTGTTGTTCTATCGTTCAGTTGTTTCTGACTCTTTTGTACTCCATGGACCATAGCATGCCAGGTCCTTCTATCCTTCACTATCTTTTGAGGTCTGTCCTGGTTCATCTTAATTGTTTCCATGATATCATGTATACATCCTGTCCTCTGATGTCCTCTTTTCATTTTTTCTTACACTTTTTACCAACACCAGGGTCTTTTCTAATGAGTCCTGCATTCTCATTATGTAGTTTTCTGCTTCCATAATTAAACTGCTAGTGAATATCCTGAACTAATTTATTTTTTCTCCTTAATAATATATTATTTTTCCAATTATGTAACAAGATAATTTTCAACATCAGGCTCTGGAGATTTTTTTCTTAGAGTTCATTGGTGACTTATTCAATTACTTTTTTTTTCCTAAAATGGGGTTATTTAAGTATATTTATTTCCTCTTCTGTTAATCTGGGCAATTTAGATTTCTTTCATAAATATACATCTATTTCAAATATATTGTCAGATTTATATGCATACAATTGGGGATACAGCATACAACCCCTAATTACTGCTTTAATTTCTTCTCCATTGTTGGTAAATTCACTCTTTTAATTTTTGATACTGGTCATCTGGTTTTCTTTTTTTTTTAAATCAAATTAGTCAAAGGTTCATCTATTTTATTGTTTGTTTCATAAAACCAATTCTCAATTTTGTTAGTTCAATAGTTTTCTTACTTTCAATTCTATTAATTCCCATTTAACTTTTAGAATTTCTAATTTAATATCTATTTGGGAATTTTTAATTTGTCCTTTTTATAGATTTTAGTTCTATGCCCAATTCATTGATCTCATCTTTATCTTTCTTAAGTAATCATTCAGAGATATAAAAATTTACCTAAGAACTGCTTTGGGTGGGAACTAAGATGGCAGGAGCAATAGCCTTTCCAAGCTCCTCCAAGAATTCTGTCACTAAAAGCTAAAGAGTGTATCTGAATGGATTTACGAGTGACAGAACCCATTGGGAGACAGAGCATGGCAGATTTCCAATGCAGTGCCTACTCACATCTTGGCAAGAAGAATGCAGAGCACACAGGAGCTGTGCCCGCATGGATCTGAGAGCACAGTAAGGCAGACTGAGAAGAAGCCCCAGCCAGGCAGCAGACTCACCCAGCTGGAGGGGTTTGCAGCCATCTCACCATAGGGCAGAGGATCATTGGAACTGGGTAGGAAAAAACTCAGTGCGTGCAGCAGGGTCAGCAGCTTTTCCTGGGGCTAACAGCCTGTAGCCTGGATGTTGAAAATTACATACTCAAACTTCCAGAAGTCAAGATGGAGGAATAAAATTTAGTTGCTCATATTCCCCTTCCCTGACCCAAAAATGCCCCACCCAGAGTAAAATCTTGAATTAGTGGAAACAGTCTCAGGCTTTGGTGTCACTGAAGAAAGGAGAAGGGAGATAGGAGGGAGTCCAAGCCCAAGAGGGTGGAGTCAGCAAGCTCTAACAACAAAAGCCCAGGTGAATTTTAGCACCACCTGGCCAACTATCAAACTTCAGCCCTGCCCTGCCCTTCTCTGGCCTTCTGCTACTGAGCCTGAGCTGTAGCCAAGAGACACAGAGGTAGAAACCTGAAGGAGCGAGACCACCCCTCCTCCACAGATTACTTTGTAAGCCTCAGAGTAACTCAGGGGAAACACTGAGAGTCCTGGCCTTGGCCTCAGTCTAGTCACTCAGAGGATATAGCTCACAAAGTTAACAACCAAACCCCTACCTTCCAGACTGAGAAACTCAATACTTCTGCACCCCAGAAGCAGTTATGCACTCTAAAAATCCAGGACATAGGCAAGCACAAAAGGGAAGAAGGAAACTGCAAGGGCTAGGACCATAAAATCTTTTTTTATAGTGAGCAAGATCAACCAAATTTAGAAGGCAACACGGACTCTATGCACACACTGGAAAC
Organism: Pseudocheirus occidentalis; assembly: GCA_028646575.1. NCBI lineage: Eukaryota > Metazoa > Chordata > Mammalia > Diprotodontia > Pseudocheiridae > Pseudocheirus > Pseudocheirus occidentalis. The sequence continues at coordinate 8,432 of JAQQSW010023762.1, forward strand.
CACAGAAGGAAATGGGAATTGGTCTCAAGCCCAAAAAGCATTCTTGGAGAATCTCAGGAGGGATTTAAAAAATGAAATTAGAGAGGTAGGAGATAAATTTAAATCTACAGTGACCAAATTGGAAAAAAAAATATCTTACTGAAGGAAACAAATCTTTAAAAAGTAAAATTGGAGAATTAGGACAAGAGGTCCAAAATCTAACTGGAGAAAATATCTCCCTAAAAATGAAAACTGAACATATGGAAAAACAGCTCCAGAAACTAATTGAGGAAAATAATTCACTAAAAATTAAAAATCAATTAAACTGAAGCTAAGGACTCTATGATGCAACAAGAGTCAATCAAATAAAACATAAAGATTGACAAATTAGAAGAAAGTACAAAGTATCTCACTGGAAAAACAACTGACCTAGAAAAAAGATCCAGGAGAGATACATAATCTATGAATTATTGGCATACCAGAAAGCCTCGATGAAAAAATCAGTCTTGACAGCATCCTCCAAGAGGCTGTCAAAGAAAACTGTCCTGAGGTTCTAAAATCAGAAGGGGAAATAGTTATTGAAAGACTTCACTGATCTCCTGAAAGAGATCCCAAATTGAAAACTCCAAGAAATACAGTAGCCAAATTCCAGAGCTACAAGGTCAAGGAGAAAATACTGAATGCAGCCAAAAAGAAACAATTCAAATATCATGGAACTACAGTCAGGATTACACAGGATTTAGCAACTGCTACAATAAAAGATCAGAGGGAATGGAATGCAATATTTCTTAAAGCAAAAGAGCTAGGACTGCAAGCAAAGATCAACTACCTGGTAAGACTGAGCATATTCATTCAGGAAAGGTGGTCATTTAATGAAATAAAGGACTTCCAAAATTTCCTTATGAAAAAGGCAGAGCTCAAAGTAAAATTTGATCTACACTTACAAGACCAAAGAAAGACATAAAAAGGTAAACAAAGAAAACATACAATCCCACATACACAAACACACACACAGACGCACATACATGCACATAGCTGGGGACACAATAAGAGCAAATTTTATGAGAAGCGGATACCTGTCAATACTGAAATTTGTATAAGTATTGTGACACTTAAAAGGGATGTACATAGAAAGAGAGTGTGGGTATAAGTGAACAAACATGAAGATTAAAAAATAAAACCTATTGAGGGAAAGAAAGGGATTGTAAAGGAAGAAAAGGGAAAGTAGAGGCAGACAATGGTAAATTCTGCCACAAGAAGAGTCATAAAAACTAGACTAATAAAAATATTATATATTTAATTATATTTATAGAACATATTATGTAATATGCATATATTATATGTATTAATATCATAATGTTTATATATTCATATATAATAAATTAAATTATATATTTATATATTTATATATAGCAAATATATTGTAATATATAATATGTTATAAGATATAATATATATTACATTTATAATAAAAAACTATCACATATACATACTAAAATATAAAAAAACTATACTAATAAATACACTAAAGTGGAGGGGTGAGAAGGAAAGAGATGAGCATCATATGATCATTACTCTCATTGGTTCTCATTTAAAGAGGGATCAAATCAAATGACTAAGTTTAGATTCTAACATGATGTATCAATAATGAGATATTCACAACACCCATGATGGTTATGAATATGCTGGTATAGTTTTGGATCACAAAATGTAGCAAACTCTCCACATGGAAGGCAGAACCGAGGTCTTTATTCAGAAACTATAACACTGAGTCCCCAAACCAGAAGGACAAGTCCCAAAA
>JAQQSW010023763.1:0-10211 GCA_028646575.1 Pseudocheirus occidentalis
AATGTTAACCTCTCTTAACCAAAACCTGTTCCCTGAGAGGTAAAATTTTACTTAGAACTTTAAACATTCCTTAGATGAGAAGCCAGAAGAAGAATCTCAACTGGCCCTGACTCCTTAGTGTATATAAAATTATCTTTCTCAATCAGTTTATATGTGAATCCTCTAAATGTAGTTCAATCTATAATCTGACTCAATTTACCTATAGAGTTTCTTTAACAGGTTTGTTTCCTTAGAGGGTGTATGAGATTATGATTTTGTTTAACCCAGTTTGTTCAACTTTTATGACATTGAAGGAAATATGGGATTATGGATCTATCTTTTCTTTTTTCTTTTTTTTTTTTTTTTTGCTTTTTGGAGGGCAGTTGGAGTTAAGTGACTTGCCCAAGGTCACATGGCTAGTTTTTTGTGTTACGTGTCTGAGGCTGGATTTGAACTCAGGTACTCCTGACTCCAAGGCCGGTGCTCTATTCACTGCGCCACCTAGCCGCCCCGGATCTATCTTTTCTTCAATTTTTATGGCCTAAGAGGACTGTACAAGACTTGATATGCAAATGAATTATTTCTCTGTCACTCTGACATAATCTTGTCTATGAGGAACCTTATTAGAATCCTAATGAGGATTTAGTTTTTTTCTGAGGCCTGAACACATGCCTTAGCATAATAATAACACCTAGGTTTTTACCTCCAAATGCATTATGTTAAATATATATTTGGCAACAGGTACCTACCACACGAACTTAGAGAGGAGATATTTTCCCCATGAAATCATGTAGTCAGAGTCAGGATTTGGACCTAGATTTTCCTCATTCTGAGGCTGATTCTCTACCTCCTATACAATATTGCCATTCATATGGGACATAAATATTGCCCACATTTTTATCCCCCTTTTATAGATGAAGAAAATGGGGTTCATAGAGGTGACATGACTTTACCCACACTCACACAGTTAGAACTTGGAATAGGATTTAGACAGGTCTTCCTGACTCCAAGGCCAACCTTTCCTGCTTGATTCCACAATGCCTACTATTGGTAGGTAGGCCAGTCTACCAGTGATAGTAAACCAAGAATTGTAAAGGACCTGAGAGATAAGGCTGTTTGTTGGCCCTCCTCACCCCGACTTTTGCTTTTTTTTTTTTTTACATAAGAGAAAACTAAGGCAAAGATAAGTTAAATGACTTTTTCAATGTCACACATCTACTAAGTGGCAGAGTCAGGATCTGAACCCAGGTGCTCTGACTCTTAACTTTAGTGATTGTTTTTAGTGTTTTACATTATTTTTGTATTTCCTTGAATTGTTCTACCACCATCCACCCAACTACAACCCTCCCCCATCATATCTTGTAGCAAAGTAGTTGTCTCTGTAGGCATTCAATATTCTATTGATATTCTATAGTCTTATAAACATTTTTAGAACCAACTGAAGGTACGACCATGGAAGTTTGTCCAAAGTGCTGTGTCTGTACTTGAGAACAAAATGACATTATGCCATTGTTCTAGAGTAGGAGGAGGAAGAAGCAAAGAGGGAAATCTGTGATGCCCAAGGCTGAGGATTAAGTAATCTTCTATCGATGCAGCAGAACTCAAAATAATAAGCAGGTGGGGTAGCCTTGGGGCATATGCTGGATATGGCACACAAGAGGTTAATGGAGGTAATTACACCTTCATAAAAATGAATGGTTGACCTCACTCCCCTGTGGGTTATTGAGGCCTTTGCTAAGAGCTAAAGTAAATATTTTAATTACTTTCAGGCTCTTGGCATTCTTGGCAAGCCTGAATTCTCAATCTGCCATTGGGTTTAAAGCACTAACATTAAAAAAAAAAGATCTGCCTCTGCCCAGCAAGGAAAAACAAATGCCTTTCCTCTTAAAGAGAAAAAAAAATCCCCCCAAAAGGTTATTTTTTTTTTATCTTTTTCTCCTTTTTTTTTCAAGTTGTTCAATTTGCTTTTTGAAGTCCATAGTTTAAACAAACCAACAAGTATCTTAATCAATCAAAACCCAGTTCCCCAGGCTACTGGGTTCACACACCTAAAACTATTGTAGAATTGATTAGCAGTTTTGTGGTGGAAAAGAACAAATAGGTCTAAGTAACTTCTCATTCTTTAACAAAAACATTTCAGATTCAGCCAGTATTTATTGGGTGCCCACAATGTGCAAGGCAATTGTGCTAGGGACCTTGAAACCTTTTAGAACAAGGGAGGGGTTATGATGGCTAGTCTGGTGGAAAGAACACTGAAGTCAGGAATCAGAAGGACCTAGCTTTCAAGGTCTGACCTTTTTGTTTGTGTTGATTTGTGGCCTCATTGGGGGTTGGTTTTCTTGGCAAAGATATTGGAGCGATTTGCCCTTTCCTTCTCCTGCTCATTTGACAGGTGAGGAAACTGAGGCAAACAGGGTCGAAGGATTTTCCTAGAGTCACACAGCAAGTAAGTGTCTGAGGCCAAATGTGAACTCAAGTCTTCCTGACTTCAGGGACAGCACTGTATCCACTGCACTGCTGCCTAGCTCCTAACCTTACCAATTCTGTAATCTGTGATCCTCTAGAGGTGGGGAACCTGTGACCTTGAGGCCACATATGGCCCTTTAGGTCCTCAAGTGTGGCCCTTTGACTAAATCCAAATTGAACAAACCCCCTTAAAAGAGGATTTCTTGTGAGGGCAGCTAGGTGGCACTTAGAGCACTGGCCCTGGAGTCAGGAGGAGCTGAGTTCAAATTTGATCCCAGACACTTGACACTTACTAGCTGTGTGACCTTGGGCAAGTCAATTACTCCCAATTGCCTTGCTTTTCCCCCTCAAAACATAAAAGGATTTGTTCTGTAAAACTTGGAGTCAGTCAAAAAGTCACAACCACAGACCTAAAAGCCACATGTGGCCTCAAGGCCACAGGTTCCCCACTCCTGTAACCTTAACTTTGATGGAGGAAGTTTCCTCCGCTCCATATACCAATGAAATCCTAGCTGTGAATCCCTCAAAACTTAGACATTGATTTGATGAGCTTGTGTGGGATAGAAAACACTACCAGATCTTCAAAATCAGATTCTGAGTCAGAGATCAGAAAAGGTCTTTATTCTTTCTCATGAGAAAGGGCACAGACCTATTTGCTCAAGGGGCATCAGCCAGGGAGTGAAAAGTGTGGAAGCTCTTAGGCTTCTGTTATCCTAATCCTAACTGGACCCACTCTCCTGCCCGATCTCACCATCGGTTGGTGAGGTGGGCTCACAATCTCAAACTAATCAGAGCAAAGCAGTCTCAATCCTTCATCACCACAAATTATTCATGTCCTATCAGAGGACAATGTTTTACAATCTCTCATTATGCACCAAATTTGGAGACAGCCAATGAGAGTTACAGTTGACAATCCTTTATAATCATAATTATTCATTTGACTCTTCCACCCAATCAGAAGGAACATCCTTTAATCCCTTACTTGTGCATATCCATACACAAATTGGGGGGAGGGCAACCAATGAGAAGAAAGCTAGTGCTGTTTCCTTTAAGTTTCATTACCTCTTTCCAGGGCCTGTGGAAACCGAATTCTTTGCTATCTCTCACAAACTGAAGCAGATTGTGGCTGTTTGCACTGGAATTTCCTCCAGGGCTTTAGAAAAGCTAGCGTTGAACTTACTTTCAGGTAGAACCAGATTTGGATTCTGCCTCAGACACCTTCTACAATCACCTCCTTTACAATGTTGTTGGGAAAATCAAATCAGACATAGATAATGTGCTTTAGAAACTTCAAGGTTATATAAAATATGTGCTATTAGATAAGAGAAAGGGGTCTTGGGCATTGTAATGGTAATGGTAATTTGAAGATCTTCCCTGCCCCAAATAGGTGGAATATAATTACATGGAGTCTATGGTGGGAGGAGTTTGCTGAACGGGTAGAGGAAGGAAGAAGTTACTGAGAGCAGGAGGGAGGAGAGGATACAGGCAAGGAGGCAGCTAGGTAGGGCGTTGCTACCTGCAGTGATAAGGTATATTAACTTCTTTGTTGCTATGATGGATTTGGTTTTCTGGTATTCGATTTTGGCTTTCTGGTTTGGGGATTCAGCTTTCTGGTGTCTGACCAAATGTTTTCCTTCTGTCTTATATATAGAGAGTCTGTTATATTTTGTGATTCATAACTATGCCATCATAGTTGGTGCTGTGAATATCATGATGGTGCTACAGGTATCTGAGATCCAGTTAGGCTGCATGGGGGTGACGTACATCTGGGATATGTCCATTAACTCTTGACACTATGAGTTCTGTGATGCTAAAGGATTGGCCAGTATTGGGGAGCATTTCAGGATAATGCCTTCTAATTTTTATCCCCTGAGGTCAAGCCCTAGTCACTCCCCCAAAGTTACGTCTCTGGCTTTTTCATGGAATCATAGATATAGAGCTAGAAGAGACCTTAGGACAATCTAATCCTACCTTCTCATTATTCAAATGAAGAAACAGCCTAGAGAGATCATGGTCACCTCTGTAATAAGTGTTAGAGGCAGGATTTGAATTCATGTCTCTGACTCCAGAACTGGTATTTTTTACATTGGACCATGTAATACTCCACGAAGGAAGCTAGGTGGAGCAGCGGATAGAGTGCTGGACCTGGGGATAGGAAGACTCAGCTTTGTGAGTTCAAATCCTGCCTCAGACACTTACTATTTGTGTGACCCTGAGAAAGTCATTTCATCTAGTTGGCCTCAGTATTCTCATCTATAAAATGAGCTGGAGAAGGAAATAGCAAACCACTCCAATGTCTTTGCCAAGAAAACCCCAAATGGGGTATTGGAGAGTCAGACGTGACCAAAAACAACTGATTAACCACAACAATATTCCATTATCTCTAAATAAAGAGATACTAACTCTCTTCAGAGGCTGTTCTCTGGAGAGGATAAGTAGAATGAGTTTAAGAGAGATCTGGTGAGGCCAGGTGGGAAGAGTAGCTTGGATCCCACAATAGCAGCATTGGGGCCAGAGGGGTGTTCACGGGTCTGAGGTCATGGTCAGAATGTGCACAAAGAGTGCCCCAGAAATGGGTCAGTGACAATGAAAGCCACGGCTGGATTCAATCAGGAGCCACCTATGTGAATTATCCCCACCAGCGTTCTCCTTGATTTCCTGTCCCTAGAAAAGACTGACCTGGTCACAATATATATCCAGCAACCACTGGATTTTAAAGTCCAAATGATGAAGAAGGTGGGGAAAAAGGCAAAGTAAGAACTTTTCAATATATAGGAAATGAAGGAAATTAGCTTTTTGAAAAAAAAACGGCACGGGACCATTTTATGCATATGCTGTTTACAATTCTGTATCACCAAAATGGCAAGGGCCTCAATTCCTGTTAGCAGGGGCAAAGGAGGCAGGAGGAAAATAAATAAAACCATATGCAGCTAGCGAGTGACACACCCACTGAACAGCAGGACTGTGTTCAACACAGAGATAGGGAGGATAAGTGTGTGGGCAAAGCAGTAACCAGGCGAGGTCCTCAGCTGTCTAGGACCACTGGTTTACTGTTAACTTATGGAAGAGCTTTGAGTTAGCAGAGCATAAAATCCTGTGGCAGAGATGACTCTGATGCTGGTGATCTGTCTGAATTGGAGACGACTGAATTAGGATATCTGTGGAAAGTTTTTGTAGCAGACTAGATATGCAATTTATGGAGGGAAGATTTAGCAAGATGGGAAGACCTAGGAGTTTTTGTTTACCTCTGGTGGTTTTACAATATTCTTCTTCTCATTCTGTTATATGAGCTTGAGAGCCTTCCCAGTGCTAATTTTTTTTTTTTGCAGGGTGGAAGGCAGGGCAATTGGGGTTAAGTGACTTGCCCAAGGTCACACAGCTAGTAAGTGTTAAGTGTCTGAGGTTGAATTTGAACTCAGGTCCTCCTGACTCTACAGCCATGCTCTATTCACTGCGCCACCTAGCCACCCCTCCAGCATTACCTTTTGCCATGTCTAGCTCTAGGGAGGCATCTCATGTCTATATGCTCCTGGAGTAGAGACCCCTGGATAGCAGAGTATCTGCTGGTCTGCTTTTGCCTGTAGGCAGAAGAAAAAAAGTGGGGGACTGTCTTGGGCAGATTAAATCAGGAAAGGAGGCAGGGAGCAATGAGATCAGCTCACAGAGTTGGCTGGATAAGCATGCCTGATAGTGTGTCTCTGAGGGTGCCCTAGCCTCCAGTCTTAAGAAATTATTCTTGGCATTGAGAGAAGTTCCCTTACAAATAGCTTCTCTCTGACATTTTTACTTAGATATAAAGGCTGTTGTTTACTTCATGGGCAGGTCACCCATAAATAGCCTCATTAATGTTGTGTCTTTTTTCTGTGTGCTTTACTGACACGCAGTATTCTGGGATTACAATAATGAGCAAATGTCCAAGGTTGCTAAGATACTGGAGGCTCCAGGCAGAACCTTAGTTGGGCTCCTACAATCCCCCCCAAAATAGTTAAAGATCCTTGAACAAATTGTCTGTTCTCAAAAAATCCAGAATATGTCAGGAGAATTAAACTATTCTAGGCATCTGAAGGGAGGGTGGTGAGCAGGGGGAATATTTACAGGGTGGATAGTCCTTGTGCTCAAGGCAATGTTTTGCATTATTTCTGGGATGACCAACACAGGAGCTGAATTTTTATATTCACAATAAGTATGCATAACATCTGTCCACTTTTCAAAGAGAAATGATAAAAAACCAAATCAAAACAAAAACCCACTGGGGCCAAAATGTACATTTGGTCAATTTTCTGTAAGTTTAAGAAAATAATAATAGTAGCTTAGATTTTTAAAATATTGAATGTGTTAATATGACTCTAATTCATATGGAACTAAATCAGAGAAGTCTATAAAATGTTATCAAGGTTAATTCTTTGGCAAAAGTAGGATTCAGGAAACAAGAAGAAGAATAGCACCATTTTATCAGGTGCAAAAATAATAATTGGCCTTAGTAAAGAGTTGATGGTAGTAAAGAAATGAATTGTTAGGCTATACCTACTCATGCTGGGACCTACATGTTATATACCATTAAATATTAGTTAAATCTTACATAAAATGGAAAAAATATATAAATTTACATGAATTTATCCTGGTTTTTGTTGCTTTAATAGGAATAATCATGAATACCCGCTAATAATTCAAGAAAGTTGGGAAATGTATAATTTCTCCAAGGTGACTAAGTTCCTAAGCTTATATATTTTTCTAACCTTATATATTTTTCACATTTATTTATTTTATTTTTAGTTTATGGATTAAAACAAGCACTTCTATAACATAGCATCATAAAAAAGATGATTGCATATCAAACTGATAATCTATTATGTGCAACTTGCTATTCCTTTTAAGTATATGATACAGTTTGTAATATATAATATTATAATATTTATAATTCATAATATATTGTAATATACAATCTATAAATTATAGTCATTATAAAAATTATATATTAAATATATAATAAAGTTATATATGTTATATATTAAAATATATAATAAAGTTTTTTTCTTTTTTTTCTTCCCTCTACCTTCCCCCACTGATGGGGGGATGGTGATAACCACCATTAGACACAAATAAGGGTGTGTGCATATGTATATATGTATATATGATTATTCTATATAGACTTCTCTTTATAAATTCTTTTTCTGGCTATAGATAGTATCTTTCTTCATATATTCTTTATAGTAGAATTTGGATATTTATAACAGTCAAAATGACTTATTCACTCAAAGTCACTCTTAAAACAATATTGCTGTTACTGCAAGGTGTTCTCTTGGTTCTGCTCATTTCACTCTTCGTTATTTCATGCAAGCCTTTGCATGTTTTCCTAAAATCACTGAGTCCATCATTTTTTTATAGCATAGTAGTATTCAATCACAATCATATACCACAAGTTGTCCAGCCGTTATTTCCAAAGATGATTAGCCTTATATTTTTAAGATTATGCTTTTTCTAGCCTTATATTTTCCCCCAGCACTTAGTTTTTTCAAAGCACTTTTAATTATGCTCATTTAGTGTGAATTCTTAGTTGGCCATACTATTAGTTTCCTTTAGCAGAACAAGAGTTCAGGAATTATTTTGAGTCCTATGGAACAAGGAGAGAAGAAATTTCTTCTCTGTGATTCCATGATACCTTCAATACAGGCATGTGTTATATGTGTATACACACACACACAGAGTCATTGGGAGAAAGGATAAAATATCATAACTGGGAGGTCCAGACAGGGTTTTGTGTGGAAGGTGGCACTTAGGCTGAGCTTTGAATGAAGGTAGTCATCCTAAGAAGCAGAGAGGAATGGGAGCATTCTGGGCATGGGAGGTAGGCACACAAACTGGAGATGAGAAGTCGTAGACATAAGAAACAAGAAGAAGGCCAGTAGAATACAGGACTAAGACCATCTCATTCACCCTAGCACCCCTTCTCCCTCCCCTCAAGTCCCATTTTAGACATAGTTTTCCATAGTTATAATCAGTTGATGCCAATTTCTTTGTCCTGGTAGGTATGTGCTTTTCCATAATTTCCTTGACAGGTATTCCCAGTTGAGGTTTAGAGCCATGTATCCTGTTTCTTTTGCATTTTCCCACAATGTTGAGCAGGCTGCTTGTTTTACATAGTACTACTATTATCAATTAACTAAGTCCCTGATCCACCTTATATAAACACTTCCTATTGCTGAGGAGGAAGAAAGTGTGTTCTCTTTTGCCCCCTATAGGTAGCTAAGAAATGGAGGTAAAACTCCTCAGAACAAATGCTAGACCAGATATGAAGATGAGGAAAAATTACATTCATTTCCAGTTTTCTTATTATCTCTTTTTCCAAAATACACTCAAAAAGTCTTCAACTTCTATTTCTTTATTGTTGGTTTCAAATATTTTCTGATGGCCCTATTAAAAACCTCACTGGCACGAGACAGCTCCAGTACAATGGAAAAACAATGGGAACCAGACCAGGGTAGGTTGCTTAATCAGGAGAGAGCAGAGACATGACGACCAGACGTCGCTAGTACATCCAATAAAAACAGCATTGAACAGGAAAGTTTCCAGATCTGCGGGAGAATCATTTTGCCAAATGTTCATCCAGGGATGTAATTGCCTACTTTAGATGTCTGCTTAGAAACTTTCCTTGCTGAATATGCACGTGTCTAATTTAGCAGAGAGGGTGAGGCTTGCAAATCTAGTCAGGTATCACACTTTACACAAGCAAATGATGCCTTCAGCTATTGTTGTCAAGTGGGGAGTCGGTAGGAGAGAGGATGATGGAATGCCTAGCTTGGCTATAGAAGTAGTATCTTCCCCTCTGCTTGGAAGACTTCCTTCTTCTATGGGCTACACAAGTTGGCTCAGAAAATAGGCCTTCTTTAGAAGTGAGTCAAGGGATGACCCCTTTAATTAAAAAAAAAGCCAAACTGGGAGGGGAACACCCTCAGGGTTACTTGTCAAAAGAGAAACAATTACTATTGACATTCACTCTTAGTCAGAAGGGCCCAAAATATAGCCATTAAGTAGTACTTGGGCAGCAACCTGTTGTGGTCCTATTTATGAGCTCCAGAGTGAAATGGATTTAAGGTTTGGTCTTTGAGAAAAGAGAGAGAGAGAGAGAGAGAGAGAGAGAGAGAGAGAGAGAGAGAGAGAGAGAAGGAAGGAATCTAGTCAGTAAATCCCAAGTTAACTAGGCAACTTCTGGCCATCAAAATTTATCTTCCTATGGAGAGGAAAGGGAGTGGGAGAGGGAGAAGACGAGTTGAGTTACCCAACTGGCTGGATCCCCATTCAGGCAGCTCAACTATTCACAGGTTGTTTGTCCTTCATTTTTGAAGAGGACTAGGACATCTTCCCCTCCAAGTTTGATTTTTTTTTTAATTAAAGGGGCCATGCCTTGCCTCACTTCTTTAAGGTGCCTATTCACTGAATAGGTATTACCTCACTCAAAGTGAGAACCTGAAAAGGCCTTAGCCTAAAAGGGCCAGGGTCTCCCATTGCATCCTGAGTCATCTCTAATCGTTCTGAAGAATATCAGGTCACTGGACCCAGATGGCTCTGGAGGAGAAGGTGAGGCTGGTGACCTTGCACAGCCCTCCCTCACTCAAATCAGAGTCAACTGCAAGTCATGTCATCATTTCCCTGATGCCATGGTCTTCTTTGAAAATGAAGGACAAACACAACACTAGTTGGCTGCTTTTGGTTACAACTCTCAGATTCCCTGATCCTACTGATAAAAAGTCTCCTGTGTTCCTTTCTTC
>JAQQSW010023764.1:0-10211 GCA_028646575.1 Pseudocheirus occidentalis
CAGCACACCTCAAACCCTTCAGGACTTCTCTTGCCTGAAACTCAAGGATCAGCCAGGCCACCAACAAAGTCCCATCCTGTTCATATCTTCAGTCAGCGTCACTGAGGAGCCAAATCCAAAATCTGTCTGTCTCTCCAAAATTCTCCGGCTTATAAGCACTGGCCTTCTCCCAAGTCCACAGGAGAGTGTCTCAGCCAATAGACTTCTTATACGTCAACAGGGGAATTCACACCTTTTCACCAATGGACAGAGTTCTATACTTAACCCTAAGTATCTGATCTACTTAGCCCTAAATATCAAACAAATTGATTACCATTACATAGAGTACCCTTTTTTATCAACAATTTGTCAGTAAATCATAGTCTTAGAGAACCAGTCAAGGAATTGAGAGTTAAAATGACTTGCCCAGGGCCACACAACAAATTGACCAAAATTGAGCCTACATCCTCCTGATTGCAAGGTCAGTCTTCTCTCCACTATTCCAGTTTGCCTCTCTTCGAGTACTGTTAGTAGATAACCAGATTATATGTTGGTCAGCTAGGTGGCACAGTGTATAGAACAAGTGGCCAGGAGTCAGGAAGACTCATCTCCCTGAATTCAAATCTGGCTTCAGACACTTACTAGCTACGTGACCCTGGATAAGTCATTTAACCTTACCATTTGCCTCAGTTTCCTCATCTGTAAAATGAACTGGAGAAGGATATGGCAAACTGCTTCAGTATCTTTGCCAAGAAAACCCCAAATGAGGTCACAAAGAGACACAACTGAACAACAATATCATACGAATTTTGTAGACTGGATGGGCTCTTGCGAGCAGGCCTAGGAACCTTAATTCTCAGTGTGTAGCATTGTTTCTTTGGAAGTTCCAAATGACAATGAATTTATTTTAAAATGAATTTTGGAACATAGCCCCATATGAGTTGCATATGCAATGCAAATTACATAATTGTGATGCATAAGCTGATTCTCCAAGTTTCCTTTTTGTTTATTCAAGATCTGGAAGGCAGAGAAAAACCCCCAACAACACAGTTCTTGAGAAGTTGAACCTGAAGATAAGGGAGATTGTAAATGAGCAAATGGCTTCCCTTGAATTCTAGTCACTCAGACTAGATGAACAGAAAACTGCTTTTCATTTTGTATTTTTATTCTGTCTCCATCAGACACACACTCTCAGAACAGTGCTTTACACACAGTAACTGGCAATTAATGAATGTTTGATGTCAAAAAAAAAAAACCAGAATTTGTTCTAAGAAAGAGACAAATGTTTAGGTTGGGTTCACATTTTTATTTCTCTCAAACTGCCTTGACATGCATTGCATGGGAATCCAGGCCAAAACTGGACACCACCCCCCCAAGGAGGCCAGTTCAGAATTGGCTGGATTTGGGATTTGGGGGTGCAGTGTTATATGCCCTTTGAAAAATAGGTGTTCCCAAGGCGTGCCAATCAACTCTGATTGGTCAAAATACTGGGAGATGGGCTACATTAAAATGAGGTCTTGCGTATATGTGACTTAGGTCATTTAATACCTTTTCAACAGGGGCTAATATAACACACTATCATTATATCTTCAAAGGAAATACTTGTTCTATCAGACCAGCTCTTCTGTCATGCCAGACCACTACCAGTCTTGGGCTATCTAGGCAGAAAGGTCTGTCTCCACCTAAACCTGAGCAGATGAAATCAATTCAGGCTTGGATTGGAGTTTGACCAAATTCAATACAATCTTATCTTCACTGATGTCCTTCTAAAGGAGAGACTAAATTTGTTTAAGTGGGAGGGAGGTTGGGGGAAAACTCTCAGTCTCCAAGACACTGATTATTTTAAAATCATTTTTCACATTGATTAATTGAACTGATTTGTCAACACCTGGAAAAGCTGCTTTAGGATTAAGAAAAGTCATATATTGTCCTACTTTTCAAAGAAAAAAAGTGGAGGGATAAGGATGAAACCTGCACACCACTGAGCTTGATTTAGATTCCTGGCAAGGAATATTAAAAAGATATGGTTAGTAAACATCTAGAAGAGGAAGTGGTGATCTCAAAGATCGTGCTGGGCTTTATCAAGCACTGATCATGCCAAACTGACCTCATTTCCTTTTTTGACAGGGTTAGTGAACAAGGGAGTTTGGGAGATATAGTTTAAATTGATTTCAACAAAGTATTTGACAAAGCATTCCATGCTACTGTTGGGCAGAAGAAATGTCAGGGAGACAATAGTTAGGGAGCATTGAGAACTGTTTAAATGACAAAAACCAAACAATAATTTAATAATTAACATATTAAATTATGTTAATGTCATTGTGAAGAGAGTTACTTAATGATATGCCCCAGGAATCTGGGCTTGGCTCTGTCAATAATGTGGGCACAAGACAAAAATGGGATCTTTATCAAGTTTACAAATGATGCGAAACTATAATTCCTAACCCTTCTAATGACAGTCAGGTTCCTAAAAAAAATCTTCACAGGTTATAACAATGCACAGTCTTGAGAGAGAACATTTAATAGGGATGAATGTACAATATTTTAAATGGGTGTGGATGACTGCAGAGGTGATCATTTTAAAAGATCTGGGGTTTTTGTGGATTGTAACCTCAATCGATCGATCAATAAGCATTTATTAGGCATCCAGTATGTACTAGGGATTCAAAGATGAAGAGGAAACAGACCTTGCACTCAAACCGTTTATATGCTATTAGAAGACAACATTTGTAATGGTCCTAATGGCAAGGCTTGGACTAGCTGTCTCACAAAGGGCCCTAAGTCATTAAGGACTCTGGGAGTTGTATTGTTTCCCATAGTGGGAAGAGAGGAAGTTAATATGAAATCAGAGAACGGAATCAGCAGCTTACAGTGAATTTTAAGGTTCTGTTGAGAGAGAAGGAGAAGAACTAGAAAGAAGGGAAGTGGCAGGCTTCCCCCACACATGACTATAGGAGCAAACTGGTGACATCACCCTAAATGGGAGACTAGAGAGGCTAAAAAAAAATAGTAGGAATATTTATAAGACTATTGTTTTGTTTTGTTTTGTTTTTTATTTCCAGTCCTCAGAAGGCTGGAATGCTGAGGGATAAAAGGTAGATTGCAAGAACTGACATGCCTTGTTCTCTTGGATTTGGGGTATTTTGGGGTATTATTTAAGATGGGTAGAAATGGTGCCCATTTTCAGGTATGGTATGCACCCATTTGTAGGCTTATTCTCTTGTTGTGTAAAGACCATATCTGACAGCTCTAATTTTCTCATTAACACCTCTGTTTGAACCTGTACTTTGCTGTTCCTTTCATCTCTTTGTTTGTGGAATAAGGGAACTAGTGAAAGACCAGGATCCCAAATCCTAGACCATTGTTGGAGTATTTTCTCTTATTTGAGCTATATGTTATCACTTCATAACTGCACTTTCAAGGACAGAATCACTACAAAGTTTGACCTCTTAAATCTGCCTCCTCAGACCATAAAAGCTTGCTGTAGTAACCCATAGGGTTACATAAGTATATACAAATAAATACAAGGTAATTTGGGGAGAGAGTATCAGCAGCTTGGGGTTGAGGGAGCAGCACTTAAGAGAATCATCATTTATCATCATGAGGCAACACTATGACATGTTAGTCAGGAAGCTGCTGAAGTCTGGACCAGGTGAGAACAGTGTGGGATTCAGAATGAGGCAGCTTACAGGTCCTCTACCATCTTGCCTTCCATCTCTATGATCATGTGATACTTTTGACTGTGTTTAATTCTGGCTTCCACATTTTAAGAAGGAGTTGACAAATTCTTCTAGAAAGTCCTCTTCTGCTGACTCATTGTGGCATGGAGGTAAGCCTAGGATCTCAAAGGCTATATTCCACGGTAGTCAAAGTTCTGGTAAATTCCACAAAACTGGGAAGTATAATCCCAGTAACATCGACAGCTTGTTGAGGACCAGTTGTGCTAAGTATGGAAAAGCTCATTACCAATTCATTGGTCACTTATGGGGGTGATGAATTTCTTTAACTATGGTAAACCACAAAACAAAAATACAAGATGGTGTCATGAGGTTCCCTTCCATTTCTGAAGTTACTGGCATTGAGGATACTTATGAATCCTGCCATTTTTAGGTAGCCTATTTTAATTAGCTGTTGGTGCTCTAGACATGAGATCCTTGTTCTAGGGACCAAAGAATCAGGAGTGAAGTTTGGATTCAGTCAAAGGACCCCACCCCTGGAATAGACATACTACTGAAAGTGTTGAATCAGATCAAATTTGACATTCTTCATTTTAAAATTTGTATTTATTTCTTGAAATTTTCCCCAGTATGTGTAAAAAAAAAATTTAACATTCACTTTTGAAATTTTTGAGTTCCAAATTCTCTCCTGTCCAAGCCATTAAATAGGCAAGCAATATGATATCAATTAACCATGAGAGGTCATGCAAAAATTTCAATATTAACTATGTTGCAAAAGAGAACAGAGAGAGAGAGAGAGAGAGAGAGAGAGAGGTGAAGAAAGTTTAAAAAAAAGTATACTTCAATGTGCACTTGGACATCATTAGTTCTCTTTCCATAGTTGAGTAAAATTTTTCATCATGGGTTCTTTGAAATTGTATTAGATCAGTGATTCTCAACCTGTGGGTTGTAACCCCTTTGGGAGTCAAACGACCCTTTCATAGGGGTGGCCTAAGACCATCAGAAAACACATATTTCTGATGGTCTTAGGAACTGAGACACCAATCCTCTATCCATCTCCAGGCAGGTCCTCCCACATACAGATATGCCCACATACGAGTAGTAAAGGGTCAAGGCATTAGGAAGGTTGAGAACCACTGTATTAGATAATTGTCTTGATCAAAGTAGCTAAGTCTTTCACAGTCTATCATTGCTACAATATTGCTGTCACTGTCTACAATGTTCTCCTGTTCTGCTCACTTCAATTGGCATCAATTCATATAAAACCAGAAAGCAAATGGAACTTGGAACTAAAAGGAAGGATGGGGCACAAATTCTCTTTGTAAAACCAAATAAAAGTTGGTTAAATTGGTTTTACTAGGTGACCAAAGCAACACAAAACATCATTTCTCAGCTATTACGCTGTTTGTGCTAAGTGTTTTTAAATAGACCACCATGAAGATCATTGTATCTTGTATGCTGACATCTGTTGCAAAAGATGAGACAGGAGATAAATCATGCAAAGGACTTATTTGATAAGATCCTTTAAATTAAATCAACATGTACTTTAATGAGTTAATGAAAAGCTTGGCATAGAGGAGGATGTTGAGAAATAGTTATAGGAATAGTTATAGCATAGTTATAGGAAGAAAAATGAGAGAACAAATGCTTTTAGATAATACAAAAGTTTCACACCTATAAATCATAAATACACATTTTCTTCAATAAGAAAATTGAGTGACACTAGACATGGAAAGCACCAAATAACATATTTAATAACAGGAAATGACGGTTTAGTCAGATGAATGTTGTCTTTGAATTAACTGTTTGTTTATATGTAGTCAGATTGCAAACATGTTAAGGCATCAAAATCAGTATCAGGTCAGAAAAAAAAAATCTTAAAGAGAGGATGAAAAGGTGCACAGTTGAAGCAATTCCAATCTGGCCAAAGTAAGGAAACCAATTCTAAAAAAGAGTGGTGGGGAACAGTTAAAGAACAGAGATTGTCATAGATTGCCTCCATTTCCTAAGGAGCTTTCATCATTTTAAATCAATCAAACAATGAGATGACTCAAAAAGCCTAGAAACCACCTCAACCAGCTAACGCTTGATCTCCTTGCCAAGTAGGGTGATATGGTAGCCATGGTTACCACTGGTTTGAAATAAAAACTAATTTGTTAAATCTTACAGTGACTGTTGAACGAGTTTGAGCAGTATTACCTTATAAAAAAAATAAGCAATGAAGAGGAAAGAAAATTGGTAGCATACCCAGTGAGAGACCCATCTGAGCTGAATTATCTTAAGGATATTTAAGGGTGAAATTTGAGAAGACAACTAACGGGTAAAAAGGGAAAAGAATCCATTAAGATCCCTATAGCAAAACATACTTTTTAATCAACAGTGAGAATGGGGGTCCCCCACGGTAGGACTCTAACATCACACTCTCTAATGTGCCTCAAAATGGAAATTATACTGAAGAAAACACAAGTGGGAAGAACAGGGGGGACTAGACCCAGTAAACCCAGAGGAAGTATGTGCTCAAGACAACACAAAATTTTGTGGGTGTGGAGGGATTTATTTCTAAGATATCTAGAAGGGAGAGGATGTTGAACACTTGGGGAAAAAATCATGGAACTTATTACAAAGAGAAAAGACAAGTGAGAAACTATCACCATATGCCCAATTCTCATTTCTATAGAATCTTCATGCTAGCAACGTGGACCCCTTACATCAAGCACATCCTTGATAGAAGCATGAAGCCTTTCAAAATGATTTTCTGCAGCACACCACATTTTGATAGACTCACAATTGACTGAAACATACAGAAGACACAAGACCAATTGTGTTTATTATGGTGATCACAAAGAGCCAGCCAGTCTCATGCCAGGCTAATCTGATTTCCTTTTATGATAGGGTTACTAGACTAATACATTAAGGGGCTAGCATAGGCATGATTCACCCAGGTCTTAGCAAAGTGATGAACTATCTTGTGCTATTTTTATGGAAAAGATGTGGGCTAAATAATAGTAAAGTTAGACATTTTCAGAGCTGATTAAATGGACAAACTTGACTTGAAAGGCAGTCTCCAATGAAGTGTTCCTGTGATCTCTGGCTCTATGCTGCCTAATGCTTTTTTTTTTCCAAAGACAGATAAAAGCATAGATAGTGTATTTGATAAATTTGTGGCTAGCACAGATTGTAGAGGGTCAGCTACCATGGTGGAAGATGGTCAGGACCCAAAAAGGTCTCAGTAGGCTACATAGCATTGAATCCAAAAAGATACATTTTTATAAGAATACATGAAAAGGCATACACTTGAGTTTGATAAATCAAGTTCATATAGACAAGATAAAGGAATACATGGTTAGGCAGCTGCTGTTCTTCTGCCAAAGATTTAAAACTTTCATGGATTATATTATTGACTCAGTATGATATAGGTATCAAAAAGCTAATGCAATCTTAGGCAGCATTAAGAGAAGCATAGATTCTAGGACCAGGGATGCTATGACCCTGGATTCTGTCCAAGATTCAACTACATCTTAAGAATTGTGTTCAATTCTGGGCACCATATTTCAAATGGACATTGATAAACTGGAGTGTCCAGTTTTGTATGGTGGAAAGACCATTAGCACTAGACTTGTGACCCCATTTAGGGTTTTCTCAGCAAAGATACTGGAGTAGTTTGACATTTCCTTCTCCAGCTCATTTTACAGATGAGGAAACTGAGGAAAACAGGATTAAGTGACTTGCCCAAGGTCACAGAGCTAGTTAATGTTTGAAGTCGGATTTGAACTCAAGATGAGTCTTCCTGAGTCCTGGCCAGGCACTCTATTGACTGTGCCATCTAGCTGGCCTACATGGAAAAACTTTAATTTGGGTGTAGGTTTGTAAAGGTCATGGGCAACATGGATCTGAAAAGGGATACCATGTTTTGTTCTGTGAGTAGGGGGTGGAGGTAGGGGCTGGTGCCAAAGCAGGGAATGGTCATTAGTTTTAAATTAGGAAAAGAAATATTTATTTCTTAACCCTCACCAGCTCTTTGCCTCCAGCATACCCAAGGATGATTCATGGGTTTCCTGCTGTTTACTTTCTAAGTTCCTGATTTAACAATAGTAGCATGCTAATACAGTTACTATGCATTCTTAAGCTTGGCTTTCGTGAGAGTTTTCCACATGCTTAGATAAGAGCTTCGAAAAACCCAGTGTTCTCCACTTCAGCCTAAACATTCCATCTAAACATTTCATCACTAAAAAGGGGAAAGATAGAAAATCTCTTTCCTCTTTTTATCTCATCTATTCTTCTCCAGGTGGAGGCCAAGGACAGTCTTAGATGTCAAACATCAGTTAGGAAGAAGGCTCAAAACCGGCATATCTGAAACATGCAGTGACCAGGACTGGTTTTTTTTTTTTTATTGGGCAAAAGAATTCCTACATAACAGGGATACTTTCCCTACCAATGATGGCTTCAATCTATAGTAAATTTGCTTTATTTTTCTTAATCTTGTGAATACTACTGAGAAGAAATATGTTTTAAACAACCAAATCCTTCCCTCAATGTGTAATGTCTAGATAGTTCTATCAATTAGGAAATATTTTTTTTTAAGTGACAAAATTGCCAAACCCTTTGATCCCCTAGTTCCACTACTGGGTATATGCTCCTGAATAAGTAAAAGATGGAAATAAGTGTTTATAGACAGACATATTGTGGTAGCAAGAGACTAGAAAGAAAGTGGATGCCCATCAACTGGGAAATAACTGATGACATAAGCGATATATGAATATGTGGGATATTACTAGGCAGTGAGGTGGCACTGTGGATAGAGCACCAGGCCTGGAGGCAGGAAGACCAGAGCTCAAATACTGCCTCAGACACTTAGTAGTTGGGGGACCCTGAGCAAATCACTTAATCCTGTTTGCCTCAGTTTCCTCATCTGTAAAATGATCTGGAGGAGGAAATGGCAAACCCCTCCAGTATCTCTGCCACGAAAAGAGTCAGACACAAGTGAAAGACTGAACAACAACAAAAAGAAATGATTAACATGAGGAATTCAGAGAAAATATGAAGATGTGTGTGAACTGACACAGAGGGTCCAAATCTGTGATCACATGATGCAGAGTGGGAAAGCAATTGGCAATATAGGTAATGACTATAACCACAAGAATGAAAAGGTCTTGGCTTTGTTCTCACACTCTCTCTCTTACCTACTGGCTTCCAATCAGAGCAAATGCCACTATGAACTCTTCCTATCACCTTTCGGTTTCCCCTTCTCCTCTTGGCTTTGCTCCCACCCATCCTTTGCTGTCATTCTTTCTTTCTTCCCCAGATTAAGCAGAGGAATAAAGTCTTGACAGTGCTCTCCTCAGGCTCTTCCTTTTGGTCTGTCTGTCTGTCTGTCTCCTCTCTCTCTCTCTCTCTCTCTCTCTCTCTCTCTCTCTCTCTCTCTGTCTCCCTCCTCTCTGTCTCCCTCCTCTCTCTCTCTCTCTCTTTCTCTCTCTTCTCTCCTCTCTCTCTCTTCTCTCTCTCTTTCTCTCTCTTCTCTCTTCTCTCTCTCTCTTCTCTCTCTCTCTTCTCTCTCTCTCTTTCTCTCTCTTCTCTCCTCTCTCTCTCTCTACATGTGTCTGTGTGTGTGTCTCTCTCTCTGCCTCTCTCCTGTTCTGTTTCTGTCTCTCTCTCTGTCTCTTTCTCTTCTCTCTGTTGTCTCTATCTGTCTCTGTCTCTCCTGCTCTCTCTTCTCTTTTCCTTTCCTCTCCTCTCCTCTCCTCCCTCTGTCTCTCTCTGTCTCTCTCTGCCTCTCTGTCTCTCTCTGCCTCTGTCTCTCTGTCTCTCTCTCTGTCTCTGTCTCTCTCTCTGTCTCTCTCTATCTCTCTCTGTCTCTCTCTCTCTCTGTCTCTCACACACACACACACACACACACACACCTGTTCACCTTGTATACTTAGCACTACTACTAATAGTTACCATTTTTATACCGTTTCAAAGTTTGCAAAGTGCTCTATATATGCCAAGATTTCTGTCCCTGTTGTATAGAAATTGCTATTGATAGATTCACGCGCTGTGGACCTAATGATTCCCCGATGGTCCATGTGCTACAAGGTTCAGCTTTTCTCACATTGGGATTTTCCCGACTGAGCTAAGAAGTTCCCAATAATCTATATTCTGTTGATCGGTATTAACTGCTTCTCTAGAAAAAAGTTGTGAAGTTCTTTTGTGGGATTTAGCTCTGCAAGCATTCAAAAGACTAATGCTCGAAATCCCAGGAATCGTAGCACCCCGATATATTTCAGGGTACAGCAGACTCAGTTGCTGATAGAAGGTGGGGAGTCTGCCCTTTCCTTGCAATCCTGTGAACATCCTCTAAGATTTTCCTCTTCTACTATTACCTCTCATTTTTAATCTCTCCTTGTCTGCTGGATCCTTCCCTACTTCCTGAATAGGCCACAGGGTCATTAATCCTTTAAATACCCTTCACTTGACCTTGGCTTTTCCTCTAGCTATCTCTCTTCACTTTTATGACCAAACTCCTAGAAAAAAAAAATCCTCTATTATTGTTGGCTCCATTTCCCTGCCTCCCACTCA
>JAQQSW010023765.1:0-10210 GCA_028646575.1 Pseudocheirus occidentalis
TTAAAAAAAAAAAGGTATTTGAAGAATTTTGGGAGAGCTCAGGTGAGTCCCTGCCTTTACTCCACCATCCTGTCTCTGTCTCATATATTGTTTTATATCATATGTACATTTGATGGCTTGGATTAAACATAGATGTATCAAGAACTAGAAAGCTTAGGGGTGGAAAGAACATTAGAGGTTAAATAATCCATACCTGCCCATACATTGCAATACTCCCATCTTCAGAATCAAGGACAAACTCTATCTGCATAAATACAGAAGTCGATTACCTTACACAAGAATAGCTTTAGCATATTCCATTATTAGAAAGTTCTAATTGCTAAAAGTTTTGTTGTCATAATTATCAAAATATACCTTCTTATAGCTTATACCTTCTAGATTATACCTTCGATAAGCTTATACCTTATAGCTTTTGCCTTCTATATTAACATGAAATAAAACTAATTCCTCTTTTGCATAAGCAATTGAAATATTGGTTCATATCTTTCATATCTCCTCAATAAACACCATGGTGCCTTGGAAAGAACAAAGTATTAGACTGGCAACTAACAAACCATTGCTTCTTAAAAGGGGACACTATCCATACACAGATAGCTATTCAATAACACAATACACAATAAATGCACTAGAGAGGTACACAAAAAAGTGCTCTAAATAAGAACTTAATGGATGAGGGAGAAAGGTTACTGACAAGAAAATTCAGAAGAGTCCAATTACAAAGGTGGTATATGACTATGACTTTGCTATTGGCTTTATGATAGAATTTTAAAGCTATAAATGATAGGAGCTGGAGATCATCTATCACAACCCCTTTATTTGCAGATAAGGAAACAGAGGCCTAGAGGTGTTAAGTTATTTCATCGATTCTCCATTCATTTTCAACAAGAACTCGCCAAGGACATGTGGACATGTATCATGTATATCTGGTGCAATCCCTCTGTGGGCTTTGGAGCATGCACAGATATTCTGTAACTTCTTTTTCTCAGTCTGTTAATCATGTGGTGAAGTGCTGAACTTTGGATTGGCTGCTGAATGGGAATTTTGGATTATTTGCTGAGTGAGCTGCTGATGGTGCATTTAACATGTGCTTCCTTGCCAAAGCAAATCTTTCTCTTTTCTGCCCATTCAGTAGAGCTCTAGTAAAAGAGACATGTTGTAAGCCTCTGGATGGGAAATTGCCTCAGAACATCCCAACCTGATGCTATCATATGGCCTGTGAATAGAGATCTTTATTTTTTGTGATTTCTGCATCCAGTCTTTCGGTATTTTAAGTGAAGAAATCTTAGAAGTTTCTATAATCTCCTGAATACATCATAGTTATGACTCAGCAACCAATCAAAATCTATCTCTTCACTGCATAGTTACTCAATAACAATTAACTAAAGAATTTTCATGCATGTGAAGAAGTCCATGAGGGAATTGCTGTGAGTGTTGCACATGCTCATGAGAGCTGGACATGGCCATTTCTTGTGATATATTAATTGCCTATTATGGGAAAGATTCAGTGGTGTCAGTGATGTCCTGCAGCCAGCCCATCCCACCTGAGAGCCAAGTATCAAGTTTTCAATACGACCATTTAAACTTGAGATCAGTTAAGACCATAGATATGGGTTTAATTTGTTGTTTTGTTAAATGTCTAGACTTAAGAAAATGATGGAGAAAAGGTTAATAATAACGATTAAACTTAAACATGTGCCTGTGTACAGATTTTTTTTTCCTCTCAGAGAACCTGTTGTTAAACATTTACCAAATATATCCTTGAGTAGGATGCTTGACTAGGTTCAGGTCTCAGATTTTCCTTTGATTTCTAATTATTGGTTAAATTTCACATTCCTTTAAAATCTCTCTCTCTCTCTCTCTCTCTCTCTCTCTCTCTCTCTCTCTCTCTCTCTCTCTCTCTCTTTCCTATTCTACTTGAAGGTTTTTGTTTGTCTTTGTGTTAGCATGAAGGAAACCCCTCATAGTCAGATTCCTTTTTAAAAGAAAGCTGCTTCCTTTTAATATTTTTATTTCCAATGGACAAAACCTTTGTAAGAAAGCCTCTCTCCTCAATACTAAATTTTAACACACAGAGCTCACTATCCTACTTTACAGTTAAAACTTCCAGATACTGCCATCACAGAGATTTTAACTTATATTATTGTGCCAGTTCATTAAAAATTTAAAAAAAGCAAAAACAAACAATAAAAACTAAGCCTGGATTTCTGCTGTGAAACAAGAGACTACAGAATTTAAATATAACCATGGGAATACAAATATGTGTTCATATTATCATGAGCACTTTTGCCTTTTATCAACATAGTTGCAGGAAGCAAAATTATCAGCCTTGAAAACAGAAATGTAACTAAGACACTAAGTTAAGAAATTGCTTTCTTTTTACTTTGCAGCTATTTACCAGTGTTAATACTATTAATATATTCTGTGACATATTTCCTTGTAATCTCCCCCCCTTCATATATATGTATGTATGTATGTGTGTGTGCATATATGTGTGTATATGTGTGTGTGTGTGCCTTTGTAGTCAAAACTAGAATTGAAGAAAAAGTGCTATTCTAAGAATTTTCAGTTCGCTGGCTTGGAAATTGTTTAACAGTACATGAATATTTGGTTTTGACTGCAGTTTGGTCTGGGTTCCTGAGATTCATACATTTCACTTTGTTCATTGCTGACTCAAATATATGGAGGGAGAAAGGGGAACAATAACACACACACACACACACACACACACACACACACAGGAAGATGAATCTTTGGCTTGAGAGTAAAGTTCAGTAGAAGTGGTTGGGAATACAAAGTGGGAATACAAAGGCTAAACTGATGCATCAAGAAGCTATGTGTGCTGTCTTTTTTTCCCACCCTATCTATACCTCTATATAGCATTTGGCAGGGTATATAGGTCTGTTAAGAACAAAGAGAAATGTCATATCCTAGAATCAGGAGGGGGAACGGATTTCTAAAGCCTTATATCTCTATCACTGACTGAAGTAGCAACTATTGGCACTTCAGCAAAAAGATTAAATAATGGATAAGCTAAGTGCTTCTCTGAACATAACAAATTCATGTGCTTTATGCTTCAGTGGAAGTCACAGATGTGCTTTCTCTGAAACTCTCCTAAATGGAATTTTCTTTTTTTTCCTCCTCAGCACAATAAACAACATTTACAAAGCTCTGGATTATGCAGTGTCAATTTGGATTTAAGGGTCAAATTGTGTCCCTCAGAGCCTCATATAGCATATTTTATAGTAAACACAAAATCTACAAAACATGACCACTATACCAGTGTCTTATCACCAACATTATGACAGGAATATTGTACAAGACAGATAGATCATGTATGGGAGCCAGTTAAACTGTCCTTTTCTTCTACCCAGCAAATGAAAAATCAGCTCTCTTTGACTGAAGTTGCATAAACATTTATAGGACCTGATTTTTAAAAAAACAGCACATTATTCCATTTAGGTACCACTTATATCTTATTATACCTACTTGCTCTGTGAGGAAATCTTAAGCAAAGCCATATTTCTGTTCATTTGAAAATGGATATTTGCTGCTTTATGTTCAAGAGTGATCTACATAAAAGTGAAACATGAAATGCTACTTAATAAAGGTGGTCTTATAATTTAAATTATAGATTTCAGAATGGGGACTAATGTACTAATTATTTGGTATAAGCACCAGCTTGCTAGATTTGTATGGTTTCTCTGAATCTTTTTCCAAGAAAGGAACACCATGCTAAAAAAAAAAAACATACTTCATCATGAATCTTCTTGACTTCATTAGACATTAACTTCAGCCCATCTGTGTCCTACTCAATGTGTTCCAGAGTTTTGGTTTGTTGCTGTGGTGGTTCAGTTATATATCCAACTCTTCTTGACACCATTCTGTTTTGTTTGTCTATTTTTGACAGAGATACTGGAATGATTTTTTTTCCTTCTCCAGCTTATTTTACTTAAGTCACTTGCCCAGGGACACACTGCTAATAAGTATCCACAGTCAGATTTTCACTCAAGAAGATGTGTATTCCTGTCCAGCCCTCTATCCACTGTGGCACCTAGTTGTGATGGAAAGTAAGTAAGTAAGTAAGTAAGTAAGTAAGTGAATGAATGAATGAATGAACAAGCAAACAAATAAATAAATGAATGAATGAATGAATAAATAAATATGTGTATGTACATATGTATATATATACATATATACACATAGATAAATAATTATGTTATTTATAAATAAATAAATGTGTGTATGTGTGTATATATACATATATACCTATACACGCATGCATATGTGTATATACACATGCATATACACACAAATACATATATGTGTATACCTATGTATACACATATACACCTCTATACACATGCATGCATGCATACATATAAATACATACACATGCATACATGCATACATATACACACAGATAAATAATTTTGTCCTATAATCAAATTGGGAGATAATCCTCTCCAAGGTTTGTTACGCTGGTCTTTGGCTGAAAATCACATAGATGGTCACTGGGCCAATATTGAAACATTTTACAACTTAATAAGACCTGTTAGATGAAGAAATTCTAACCTTGGATCTCTGAACATGCTTAAAGATAGATAGATAGATAGATAGATAGATAGATAGATAGATAGATAGATAGATAGATGGATTGGCATAGATAGAGAGCAATTTCACTACAATTGACTTCCTTTGAAATCACTTCTATTTTGTTTTATGCATTTTAAAATATTATTCCAAGACAGGACACATTGGCTTTATCAGTATCTCAAATGGGTCCATAACACATACACAGAAGAGTATGAAGAAACTCTGGATTAGAGTTTATCTTTATTGAGCAAAACCTTTGAGAATCTAGAGCCATTAGGCACTATCTCTCCACTATAATTTAGCAGAGTAGAAAGAAAACAAAATATACTTACTTTCAAAATGGGAAATATTAAAATAGTCAAAATTTTAAAAATTCAATATCAGGTTTAAAATCACACAAAACCAAAGATATTCCATGTTTTGAGCAAATGGAATTGGAACTATATCATGACTCTACAAAATGAGATATTTGTCAAGTTCAT
This sequence comes from Pseudocheirus occidentalis, assembly GCA_028646575.1. Classification (NCBI taxonomy): domain Eukaryota; kingdom Metazoa; phylum Chordata; class Mammalia; order Diprotodontia; family Pseudocheiridae; genus Pseudocheirus; species Pseudocheirus occidentalis. The sequence continues at coordinate 5,076 of JAQQSW010023765.1, forward strand.
GGAATCCTGTGTCTTTTTAATTACTTTTAAATGATTTTTTTTGAATGAGGTCATGTCTTGTTCTCTCTTCCCTTCTCTTTCTTCCCCTAATGTTTCATGACTTATCTGCCAACTTAAAATATAAAGTAAATTTAAGGAAGTTAAGATGTACAAATCCTTAAGCTGCATAAAAAATGTTGTTCTTGTTTCTGTGGCTATTGTTAATCATACAAAACCCTTGGCATCAGATTTAAGACTCTTAAATTTGGCTCTCCCCTAACTCTTCAGTTATATTTCATATTACTGTTCTTCCACTCTCAGTTTCTGATAAATTAGCCTGCTAATTCTTCCCCATACAGGACATTCTCTCTCCTGTCTTATGCATTTTTGCCATTACTTCCTAATGTCACAAATGACTCCCTTTACCCTTTATAAAATACCCATTTTCCTTCAAAGTATAACTCATAAGATATCTCCTACATGACACTTCCTGATCTCTCTGAAGAGGCCTTTCTGCCTTTTCACATCATACACACACACAAACACACATGTATGTATTCACATGTATGTTTATATATGTATATGAATATGTGTATGTATACGTATATGCATGTTGTGTGTTTTATATGTTTATCTGTCTATTCATCCTTCTATCTATCTATCTATCTATCTATCTATCTATCTCATATAAAATGGAAGAGCATAGAATGGAAATGTTGAAATATGAAGCTATTACTATATGCCAATGCTGTAGATACAAATAAAAATGTGAGATAATTCCTGCCCTCAAGAAGTTTAAATTTTAATTAGGGGAAAGTAAATGGAAAATACTTATAAGTAGATCTTCTGTGTAAATCTACTGTGCATTAATAACTAAGAATGTATTAAATACCTACTATGAGTCAAGTACGTTGTTAGACAAGTGTATACAAGATTTAAGGAAAAACAATGCCCTACAAACTCAAAGAATCTTCAATCTAACTGGGGAAACAACATGTATGGATATTTAGATAGACAGATATAGATAACAATTGGAGAGATAGTTATATGTATATATGTATATATATACACATATGTTATATGTGTACATGTTCACACATATATACATAAATGTCTGTGTACATGAATATACCAACCTGTTTGCATATGTATGTATGTACATAATATACTAAAAACAATATGACAACTTTTTGGGAAAAGGCAATAGCATCTGGTAGGATATAGGAGGGAAGTAGGAAAGATGAAAATACTTGATGAGATACATGAAAGAATTCGGGAATTCCAAAGTAAGAAAGTGAAGAGAGAGCACATTATAGGAATGAAGGGAAAACAAGTATAAAAGATGAAATTTTAGATATGGTGTAAGATGTTTTGTGTTATAAAGCAGGAAAAGTCAGATGGGACCTGGTTGTGAAGAACTTTAACGGAAGAATTCAAGATGGGGGTCTTGAAAAGGTGTTGTTGGGGAAGAATAACTAGCTGCATTTTGCAGGTGGAAATGTGTCTGTACCCTTGGGCTATGGATAAATCCTAGTTTCCCTTTCTTTCCATTTCAAACCTTTCTCTGGTTTCTCTTATCCTTTCTCCTCAGCAGTCTGATAAGGATTTGATATACTAAAGTATTACTCTGAATGCCTATAAGGGAGGTTGTTTCTTTACTAAAAGAAGAGAGATTTTTCTGGCTACAGCTCTGCCTAAGAGATTACCATAAAGAGAATGGTTACCAGAGGTTGTCCCTGAGCTCTAGCTGTTGGCATGTTGCTTTTATGAATCTCTGACTCTGAAAAGAAGTAATAGTTTATACCATTTTAAAAACTGAAATGTGTCTTTTTAACCTAATGACTAAAGTTAGTTGTAACTGGATTTTATGTGGGCACTTTGGACAAGTTTTTATTATTGCATTTTAAAGCCTGAACCTAAATAGAAATAATAAGCTAATGTATGCTTAACCTACAACAGAGAGACTCTGGAGAAAATTACAAGTGGGAAGGTGGCAAAGAGATCAGATGTGTGCTTTAGTAAAGAAACTTTGGCGGTTATATGAAGGGTGGATTGGAATGGGGAGAAACTTGAGGCCAGGAAACCAATTATAAATCTATTGCAAGGGGCGGCTAGGTGGTGCAGTGAATAGAGCACGGACACTGGAGTCAGGAGGATGTGAGTTCAAATTTGGCCTCAGACACTTGACACAAAAACTAGCCCTGCGACTTTGGGGAAGTCACTTGACCCCAATTGCCCTCCAATAAAAGCAAAAAACAAAACAAACAAACAAACAAAAACCAAACCCAGAAATCTATTAAAAAATTTAAGGAAGAATCAGTGACAGCCTACTTAAAATAGTGATTATTTGAGTAAAGAAAAAAGGAATATATGAGAGATGTGCAAATTAGAAATAGTGGAAAAACCAAAAAACAAAGGTTTACCTATGGATTGGATCCACTACAATATAAGCTTCTTTTATCTATATAACACTAGTACCTAACTCAGGGACTTGCATATAGTAGGTGCTGAATTAATGGACGTGATTAATGTCATTTTGAAATGGACTAATTAGAAAAGAAGCAAATCTTGGAGGTAACAAATAGAATTGCATTTACATGAACCCAAGTTTGAATGAACCCAATTGCTTACCAGACTATTAAATCTCTGAAGGTTGAGTCCATGTCCTTATCAAACACACACTGAAATAAGAATCTTTTTTTTAAAACTATTCCCCAATTAATAATCTATTCTCTACTTGAAGACCTCAAGTGCCAATACACTTACATCCACTTGATTGCATCCATTATATTCATGGGAAGCTGAATTTCTTAGGAAGTGTTTTCTTTTTCCTATCTAAACTAAAATTTGCTTTTCTCGACTATTCCTGCACCTATTAAGCCCCCCTCCCCCAGCATTTTTCATATGAACAATTGTCTATCAGTGTCTCCCTATCCTATTCATATTCAGTTGACTTTTTGATCTGATAGGTAGGACTTTGTTATACATATTCAATTTGGAAGATATCCTTGGAAAGTGCAACAAATGCATATGTTTACCAGGTATTGGCTCTCTTCCCTATCCTTCCTGGAAATCATTTCATATTTTGTTGCTACAAAATATACTTCCTATTTATTTACCTGTATACATGTGGGCCCCCAGTAGAATGCAAGTGCTTGAAAGCATAGAACATTTTACTTTTTTCTAGTATCTAGCACTACACTTAACATATAGATAATTAGTACTTATTGAACTAATGAGTAAATGAAGTTCCTTTGCCATTGATGTGTAGAAACCTTGTAATAAAGCTAAATTTACATTAAAATAGAAAGTCTTTGTGTACATGTCACCAAAATATAAAAAAGGCTTGAATGTTTGCTTTATGAAGATAACATATCATTGAGACTAACAGGATTTTTTATTTTGGGAACCCTGTACAGGCAAAGCATAGTAACACTTTGTTTGATGGGTAGCCTCAGATTTAACACACTCTAAATTTCCACACTTAGGTGATTCACAGACAAATTAAATGGCTTACACTCCCTAGGTCATAACTAATTGCATTGCAAAATAAAGCTGAATTGAGTAGGAACTGAAAAAAATACCTGCACAGTACTTTAAAAAAATGCATTTATAGGGGTGGCTAGGTGGCACAGTGAATACAGCACCATCCCTGGAATCAGGAGGACCTGGGTTCAAATATGATCTCAGATAGGTAACACACACACACACACACACACACACACACACACACACACGAACAAACAAGCCATGTGACATTGGACAAGTCACTTAACCCCAATTGCCCTACATTCTCCCCTCCAAAAAGCAAAAGGAAAAAAAAAAGGAAAAAAGAATGTGTGTCAAAGAACAAATCAAAGAAAAAAATAATTAAAAAAATAAATCCAATTATAAAGTAGATAGTGAAAGAAAAGGACTGCCAGAAACTTGCTGTACATTATTATTGTTTCTAAAAATTATTTAATTACTCATCCCTAGTTTTATGAAGTCCATCCATTTAAATATATTCTATGAACATAAAATGTTGTGTCCATGCACAAGCCAGTTGGAATTGAGTGGCAGCATTTAGTCTAAAATCCTGTTGCTAATGAGATTTCAAGTTAAAAGTCAGAATTTGGAATTACATAAAAGTACTTTTTGATACCCAAATCCGCCTAATGAGCATACACTTTAAATAAGTTAAAGACAGAAAGAACCCATAGATATTCAAATATTCAACCTCCTTGGACTTTTGTTGTTGGTGGTGATTCCTTTCAATCATGTACAACTCTTTGTTACTCCATTTGGATTTTTTTTCCAAATATACTGGAATGGTTTGCCATTTCCTTCTCTGATTCATTTTACAGATGAAGAAACTGAGACAAAAAAGGTAAAATGACTTGCCCAGGGTCACACAGTTACTGCCTGAGGCTGAATTCTAATATGTGTTCTTGACTCCAGATACAGCACTCTAACCACTGCACTACCTAGCTGTTTAAAGAGGGTTTCATCCTTTTATTAATGGAGTATTCCATGAAGAATGAGAAAAAATGATAGAAATATAAGCCTGAATAAAACTCTAGTTATTTTACACTGAGATTCAGATCTAGATCATTTATATTATCAGCTATTCCTTAAATTCCTCTATTGTAATTCCTTTGTATGCAATTAATTAAAACACAGGCCATGAAGCATTTATGATCAGTTATAGTATGAATGAGACCAAATCAGAAGTTAACAACAGCCGAAGGAAACGGAGAAATCATATTGGAAAATGATAGTCAGCTGCTGGCACAAAGGAGGGTCAGGGACAGAAGTTAAGCGTCCATTGCTTTTCATTGATCTGGAGGAAGATCAGCAGTGATTAATAAAAGAAGAAAATGAATCTTCCATATTCAGAGAGGAGTACAAGAAAATGTCATTATCAGGTTCTGTTCTATACTTTATCTACCATGTTCCATAAAAGCTCTTTCTTCCAGAAATTTTTTCTAACCTTTAAATTCTCCTTTTTGATTCTTACTTTGGGGCAGGGTGGGGCAGGGTGGGGCAGGGCTGGGTGTGGGGAAATGCTTCCAAGCCAGCCTTATCTATTCTTCTCTTCAGGCTGCATCCTGAACTTTCTCTACCATGCTCAAGTATAGAAACTTCCTTGCTGTGTAGGGAGTAAAAATTTCTCA
>JAQQSW010023766.1:0-10210 GCA_028646575.1 Pseudocheirus occidentalis
CTCCCTGCCCTACCAGAAAATAAGAGAGCAGAGCAGGGGAGGGGCTTTACAGTGGGATTGCTGTTTTAGGGTTGGGGTAGGGGCAAGACAGGGAGAAAATTTGTAATTCAAAAATGTCATGAAAATGAATGATGTAAACAAAGATAAGGTTTCTTCTAGCTCTTATCTTTTTTTGAAATAGTCATTCCTTAGATCACTCCATTATAAATCTGAATTTCCTACATTCCCCTTATATGATTAAGTAGCCAGATTAATGAGAAAGATGATAGGATCATAGGGTTTCGAACTGAAGAGTATCTGAGAGATCATCTCCCTACTAAATCACAGGATCACTCAGTCTAGGAGTCAGAAGAAGACTTCCGTGTGCAGAGTCCAATGTGCACCCAATATGAAATCTCCACTCCAGTCTATTGGGAAATAGTTATCAAGATTCTGCTTTGGAGAACCCCAGTTAGAGCAACCCCCTCCAAGGAAACCTCTTCCGCTTTTGGAGAACCCTAATTATTAGGACATTTTTTTCCTGCTAGCCTAACCTTGCTGCTGTGCAGCTTCTCTTCTTTGCTCCTGGTTCTGTCCTTTGAAACCAAACAGAACTTTGTAGTCCTGTAAATTTATCTGGGTAGCTAGGTGGTGCAGTGGTTAGAGTTTCAGGTCTGGAGTCAGAATGATTCATCTTCCTGAGTTCAAATCTGACCCCAGACACTTGTGGCCCTAGGCAAGTCATTTAACCCTGTTTGTCTCAGTTTCCTCATCTGCAAAATTAACTGGAGAAGGAAATGGTGAACCACTCCAGTATCTTTGCCAAGAAAACCCCAAATGGGGTCACAGAAGGTCAGAAATGACTTAACTGAACAAAGATTTGTCTGAGTCCTTATTGTTCCCCCAAGAGAATGTAAGCTTCCTAAAGACAGAGATTCTTTCCTTTCCCAGCACCTCGTGCAGAGCCTGGTATGTCGTAAGTGCTTAATAAATGCTTGTTAGATAAATGAGTGGATAAATTAATGATAACCATCTCTGTGTCTTCTCTTGTCCAAGCTAACTGATCAGTTTACAGAGGAGGAAATTTCTGCAAAGTGGTTAAGCAGCTTGTCCAAGGTCACAGTTAATGACTGACAGTGCCAGGTTCCAAACCTTGATTCTTCAGCTCCGATTGCAAGTCCCTTCTACTGTGCTATATGTCAAGGCAGAGTCTTTTTTTTTTCTTCTTTGAAGTGAGTTTCCCATAGTCCGTTTTTCAGATTCAGTGGGGCTGAGGCTGAAGAGATCCTCAGGAGGCAGTAAACAAGGATTGAGAGGTGGAAAGTCAGGAAGAGGTGTCTTCTGTATTTTTCTTCCTTTTTGATCCCTCTCTCAGACCCAGGGCCCTGATGCTGTCCCAGACCCATTCCCTCCTTTCAGGAAATAAAATACTCTAAGAGACTCCCTCCCTCCCTCCCTCCAGGTGGGCAGGACTGAATGGGGACCCTGCCTTGGGGAACAGAGTAGAGGGAGACTGATTATCCTTTAAACAAAAGGAATAAGAGACACTACTAGCAGGGCTGTGGGCGTTATTAAAGCTTTTTCTCAGCTTGAATTTATTAGCAGAATGGCAACCTGGTAGGTTCTAGGACAGTATGGGTACAGGCCAGTTGGGAAGAAGACAGATCTTCTTTGGGAGTCCCACTCATGAGGTAACTGAACCTAGAGCAATAAGGTCTAAAATCTGTCTTTAGCTGCCCTATTCCACTCTACCACATCCTTCACAACTCGCTGACCCAAAGGCTTACCCCAAGAAGCTTAACATGAACAACCACAGTTTGGAATGCGGTTTCAACTGTTACAGAAAGCACATCACCATATTTCCCTCTGCACTGAGTACTTGGCATTTGATTTCCAGAGATAAGTGGTTTTATGCAGCAGCAGTGTGGTAGTGAGAGCAACCAGGAGGTGGGAAAGAGATGAATGACTTTCAGATAGGCTTTATACCTTGAAAAGGTTACAAGCCAAGACCAAAGTGGGGAAAGAGTTGGTTTACAAGTTTTTGTTCACAGATGATTATGCACTCAATGCACTCTCTGAGACTGAGATGCAACAGAGTATGTATGGATTCCCTGCCACTTACGCTCATTTTAGACTGACAATCAACACCAAGAAAACAGAGATCCTCTACCAGCCAGCTCTGCAGCATTTGTATGTGGAACCACGGGAGACAGTGAATGCAGAAATTTTGAATGCTTTGGTAGCACACCTTCCAGGGATGTACACATAGATAATGAGGTTGATGCACATGTTGCCAGAGCTGGCTTATTGTTTGGGAGGTTCCGAAAGGAAGTATGGGAGAGGCTGCATTCCAAACTAAAAGTCTACCAAGATGTTGTGCCAGCATCATTGTTATATGTCTGGGAAACCTGGCAGTATATTAACACCATGCCAAAAAATGGAATCACTTCCACTCGAATTGTCTTAGGAAGATTCTGAGAATTACCTGGCAAGATAAGGTAGCAGACACTGAAGTCCTCTCTTGATCTGAACTGCCAAACATTCAGAAACTCTACTGCAAAGAGCCTGGCTTTGATGGCTGACCATGTAGCCAGAATGACAAATACATGCTTACCTAAAAGATTATTTTGCAGACAAGTGAGACAAGGCAAGTGCTCACTCACTGGTCTTAAGAAATGGTGCAAGGATCAGATTGCAGGAGAGGAAGGTGGAGACAATTTGTAATTCTTGACAGCTTGTGGAACTGAATGTTGTAAACTAAAAGTAAATAAATAAATTTTTTTAAAAAGTGGTACAAGGACATTCTCAAGGTCTTTCTGAAGAACTCAGGAATTGATTGTGAAACCTGGGAGACGCTGCCACAGGACCAACCAGCATGTCCTACCCTCATCAAAGGAGGCTGTGTGCTTTATGAGGAAAGCAGAATTGTGTTAGCACAAACGAAATGTGAGCTGCTCATATCCAGAAACATCTCCATCTCAAATGTTCTAATGGACCACTTGTACCCACCTAGAGCCTTCTGAACTCATACTGGACTGATCAGCCATGGCCTGACACATTATAGCCTGACCCCAACCTTGTGATATTATTGGTCCTCTTTGAAAATGAAGTGCGAACAGCAACATTCTCACAAAGTGATTTAGAGTTACCTATGCTGATTGAGTTCTACTTTCAGTTGCTTCTTTCTGGGTCTGTTCCTCTTTCCAGTCTATCCCATCTTTTTTTCTGACAGTGCTGTCGGGAAGTCTCCCAGCCTCCTCCCCTCCCTAGAGGCTCTCCTTTGGGTCCAAAGAACATTTGTCTTTATCATACAGTATCTCACTTGATTTTATTCAATAAGTCCCTTCTAGACTATGAACTGTTGAACACAAGGACCTTATCTCAGGAAAGCTCTTATCTCTCAAAATATCTCCTTGCTACACTGGACACTAGAGAGAATCTAGGCCTTGGAGGCAGGGAAACCTAGGTTCAAATCTTACTAGTAGAGTATATCTTTGGGCAAGTTGCTTCATTTCTCTGGCTTCTGTGTTCATCTGTACAATGAGGGGGTTGGAGATCATGACCTTTAAGATTTCTTTCAACTCTAAATCCATATGATACTATGCTTCCCTTCCTTACTTGAAGTTCCATTAATTAAGAGCAAAGCCGTCCAATTCAATGAATATTTACTAAGTATCTCTTAGAGAAGTTTAAAACGAAAATCTCTTTTGTAAAGGTATAACTCAGATGCAATTTTATCCCTGAAACATTTGCTGATTTCCCTACTTCTCCCAACAAGAAATGAGTTCTCCACCTCAATGGATGAGGTCTTTCTGTTTAACCTATCCTATGCTTTGTACCATAGGTAGGTAGACATATAAACTTCTTGAGGGCGGGGTTTGTATTGTTTTTTTTCCCTTGCATTTTCCCTTAGTTCTTTATAAATGCTGCCCTAATAAATAAGGAGAGAAGACAATGACAGGTCACCCAAAAAGGAAAATGATTTATCTAGAAATCTTTCTGGAGAGCAAGTAGAGTGGGACAGAGTGCAGGAAGGGTCCTATATGAGGTGGGAAGGGGAACCTGAGGGGGAGAAGATGGCACAGAAAGGGGAGGGTGGTGTCAATAAAGAGAAATTTTGTGACTCTGTTTTGCTGAAGGTTGGCCCTGGCTGCTCCCCCCTCCCCGCCCCCAGGTAAGACTTTCTTCCTACCTTCCTAATTTCCTTTCCCTTTTAGCCTCCCTCCATCCTAGGTGATAGGAAATTATCTTCTAAGTGTTACCAGGGTCTAAGAGACCCTAAACCCTCTGCAGACAGAGAAAGAAGACTTCCAAGGACTAGAATAGACTTATGGAAAATGTCCAGCATTGCTTTTTCCCAGGGTGGGATGGTCAAAAAGATTTCAAGGAGGAATAAGAGAATTGTCAGTGTTTTTCAAGGACTGAGAAAAAGTAGATTGTTGTGCCAGCAGTATGATGGTGCATTGTAGACTGGCACTTAGAAGGAGAGAGAAATAGAAGCTCCAGCAGGCATTTGGTAATGCAAGACTAACACTGATGTTCAAACAGCTTAAACTCTCTTCTAAATCCCTGTCTCCACCTGTTCAAAACCTTGAGAAGGGATGTGAAAAGAGAGCGAGGTATTTTAACTTCCCATTCTCTTCCTCTACCTGCAGACAGTGGACATTTATGCCAAAATTTCTCTATTCTTTACGTTATTCATTATTCCTGAATTTTGCAGAACCTCAAAAGTTGGCTTGCTCAGTATAAAATTCTGAATAATCATAACTTCCTTGTGATTTATGTATGCTTTTAATTACAAAAAAGAGGAGGCCTCAGTGGAATGAATGGCTTGTGGGAGTAAGAGTTGGTGGTGGGGGGGTATAATAAGAAATTATTCTCCCTGCACCATTACTGGGGACTTGAGCCACATGAAAGGAATTTATAAGTTTTTCATAAATAACTTCTATAAATCTCCTCAGTGGCAAAGAAATATTAATCACATATATTAATTTGGCAGTGACATGCATGATGGATTGGAATAGAGCCTGAAAACTGAGAAACCAGGTGGAGTCTATTGTATCACCAGGAGGTGATGAGGGCCTAATGGGGGTGGTGGGCATATGAATAGAGAGGATGAATCAAGAGATGCTATGGAAGTAGAATCAACAAATCACAGAAACTGATTTGCTTTGAGGAGTACAGGAAAAAGTCATAGTGAACTTAATTGCCTAGAAGCATACTGTACGCTGACATAAATATCAGGGAAGTCTATCATCTTCCTGAGATGTATGTCCAGGATGTGACAAATGATGCATAAGGACTTATCACACCAGACAGTAACCATCCACTCTTGATGATGCATGAAAGGATAAATTATACCACCAGAAGGATTGTAGAGAGTATTACTAAGAATTATAGAAGAAAACTAAAGTTCTTAGGGGAGCAAATGATATTCTCATCACTATTACTGATGGAGGATAAGGGCTTCTGAAGAGAAAGTAGATTTAGGAAGTAAACAGATGATGAAAAAGATGATGGTTGAGCAAGATATTTAGATTTCTAGATGATGATGTAACTATGTCCAAGACTTTAAAAAGTACCATGCCTTCACAACAAGTCTATGGTCTCTTTTCTGAACTCTTCCTCAAACTTCACATTCTGTTACCCACAATATTGCTTCTGTTTCTTTCATCTTAGAATCTTACCCAAATGCTTTCCACCATGATTCTCACCTCATCAAGGTTCCTAGATTTACTTACATTTACTCACATGTATCCAGAGTCCATATTTCTGTCATGAATCACATCATACCGAGTCTCAGTGGTACTTAGGACTTTTTGCCTAGGACTTGTCCAGAGTTATTCAGTGAGTCAGTGATAGGATTGGGACTAAAGCTTAGATTTCTTGACTCAAGTTTGATTGCTCCATTTTCCCTTGCTTCTCTACCCTTGTGTTTCCCTAATCAGATGTAGGTTTCAGCAGATTTGTGAGAAGCATCTGCCTGTTAGCCGGCTGAGGAGTCCTTTGAGTTCATAGTAGGTTTTAGCTGTTTCTACTGGAAGATTGTTGGCCACTTTAATATAAATATACTGAGTCAAGCTTGTTTTCATGGACGTTTATTCTCCCCACCACATCGTTCATGTGCTTTGGGGCATAATGAGTCCACTCATGGAGGTTGGAACCAAGTTGTTTATAGAACGTGATTTAGAAATGCTTTGGGGTTTTCATAAATGAAAAGACCAGGAGACCACATCCCTGGGAGAACGTCTCTGAAGTTCACCAGGTTTATAGGCACAGAGGGCCTGATTGTTCCAATCCAAAGCTCCCCTAGTGACTTCAGGCCACCACAAGTTCATGGAATGGTTCACTCAACACCTTTGTTCACAGTTGCTGTTGGGGACTGGTGGTTGTGACATGGAACTTATAAGTTTGGGTGCTATGTATATCCATGTAGAGAGAAGTGGAGAAATGGGGCAATAAGATTAATAGATACCCTTTAAATAGTGTGCTTCTTTAAAATCTCAATCCTGTGAGGAATGCGGTAGAAGATATTATCCCATTTGGAAAATGAGGCAACTGAGGTACAGAAAAATTAAGTGAATAGCCTACAGTCACAGCTAATAAATATTAGATAGGGGATTTGAACCTTAGTCTTCTCTACCATTCACCAGAAACCTCTTTATTCTGGAAAGTCACTTCTTCCCTCTAGCTTATGCCTTGGGAGTACTCTCTGCCCCTGGGAACCCTCCCTCTGATTGGAAGGTGGAAAGCTCCTACCAAAGCCTCCATTTAAGAAAGGTGGCCAGGCTGTCCATCTCTCCATCTTCCACCACACTGCGCTCCTCTGGATTTCTCTATCATTCCTCTTAGCTAGATACCTTTGTCTCCCTGTCTTCCCTCATCCCTCATCCCTTTTTCAGTTTTCTTTTACGTGTCATCTTCCTCATTAGAATGTTGGTTCCCTGAGGGCAGAAACTTTAAAGCAGCTGAGGAATCCTTTGAGTTCATAGTAGGTTTTAGCTGTTTCTCCTGGAAGATTGTTGGTTGCTTTAATATAAATATACTGAGTGAAACTTGGTTTCATAAATTTTTATTCTCCTCTGCATGTTCATGTACTGTCTTTCTTTTTACTTATATTTATATTCCCAGTGTTTAACATAGTATATGATACATCGTTGTTACTGGTGTTCAGTTATGTCTGACTCTTTGTGACCCCATTTGAGATTTTCCTGGTAAAGATACTGGAGTGGTTTGCTATTTCCATCTCTAGCTCATTCTATAGATGAGGAAACTGGGGTGAACAGGGTTAAGTGACTTGCCCAGGGTCACACAGCTAGTATGTATCTGAAGCTGGATTTGAACTTGGGAAGATGAGTTTACATGACTACAGACCTGGCCCTCTATCCAGTGCACCACCACATCTGATACATAGTGTTTAATAAATGCTTGTCTCCTTCTTTACTGTAAGCTCTGGGTTAATGCAGTCTAAAAAATGTCCTTGCTCAGCTTGGCCACGAGCCAGATACAGTTATTTAACTGCTTTTATTAGGGGCATTTGGCACAGAAAATGGACTATAACTTCAACATACAGTCATCAAGTTTCCACTAAGTGTAAGACATGCTGGACACTGGGGATATAACTGTAGCCTCTTTTTATTCCCTCTGCAAAGGAGGTATACAGTGGGGATGAAATTTACTGGCTACATTATAAATCTTCATATTATTTTAATCCACAAACACAATGTTACCATCCCCTTGCTTTGGAGAATTTTTTCAAGATAAAGGATGTGAGAGATAGCAAAGGGTTAAGTTTCCACAGGCCCCACAACAAGGTAATGAAATTTATAAGAAACAGCACTAGCCTTATTCTCATTGGTTGTCCCTGCCCCCAGATTTGGTGTGTAGATATGCACAAGCAAGGGATTGAAGAATGTTTCCTTCTGATTGGGTAGAAAAGTCAAATGAATAATTATGATAATAAAGGATTATCAACTCTCATTGGCTGTCTCCAAATTTAGTGCATAATGAGGGATTGGAAAAATTGTCTTCTGATAGGATTCTAATTCATGAATAATTAGGATAATGAAGGATTGAGATTGCTTTGTGTGATTAATTTGAGATTGTGAGCCTGCCTCACTGACCAATGGTGAGACTCGACAAGGGAGAAGGCTGGTTAGGATTAGGATAACAGAAGCCTGAGAGTTTTCCCAATTTGCACTCCCTGACTGACACCCCTTGAGTCAAGAGGACTGGGCCCTTTCTCATGAGAAAGAGTAAAAACCTTTTCTGATCTCTGACTTAGACTCTGATTTTGAAGATCTGACCGTGGTTTCTATCCCACACAAGGATAAGCACTGGGAGAAGGAGGGAGCTGAGACCCAGGTGTGCAAGTTTGGAGACAGAAACAGAAGCAGAGACAGAGACAGACTGGCGGGATGTAGAGATAAAGCCCAACGGGTATTTGAGAACATTGCCATGGTTGAATAAATGTCCTGAGGATGATCATTAGAAAAATATTGGGGCACACCCATTGTTGATGAACTGTTCCTTTAGGGAACTTATTCCAGGTGGTGAATTTTACCTGTACCTCCTTCTTTCCCTGTTCTTGTCTGAGAAAACTTACGTTGAGTCCAAAGGTTATCTGTTCTTTAAAATTTGTTTAGATTTCTGTTCAGTAATTCCTGCTCCTGTAGAAATGACAAAATTTGGTAATGATTTGGATATATGGAATTATTGAGAGTGAGGAATTGATCATGATACCAAGATTGTGGACCTAGGTGTTGGATAGAATGATGACATCCTCAGGGAAGTTCAGAAGAGGAGAAGGGTCTTGGGGGGGGGGGGAATAGAATTTCTTTATTGGACCTGTTGAGTTTAAGACACCTTTAGGATGTTTAGTTTTAGATATCCAAGAGGCCATTGTATATAAGTGAAAATCCAGGTTAAAAGCATATAGTCAATCATAATTGCAAGTCACCTCAATTTCTGATTTGTATATATTTAATTACTAGGAATGCTAGGTGATAAATGGTTAATGACCAGCATGGTTCTCATTATGGGAGAGAGGGAGATAGAGGGAATAGACTATTTGTTGGAAGCTGATGGGATTTGTCCTGGCTGGAGCCAAGGGAAAGAGAAACTTACTGATTTATATTCCACAAATTCCCAAAATAAGGTAAAATCATGAATCTAGGCTTGCCCCTAGGCAGAGGCAAGGCAGAAACAGTTTCTGTCCAGGACAGCTGGCTAAACTGCTTCTTTGGGTCATTTGATCTCCTGCTTTGCTTTGTATCACATAGGCCAAAGGACAGTGAGGAGAGGGTAATTCATGTCCAGTGGAGGAGAAAGGGAGGAGCTGTAAAGGACCAATATAGCCACACTCCAAGGGTGGTAGCCAGAGGGAGAGGGAGTAGGAGTAAAAATCCTAATGCTCCCTCTCCTGCAGCAGCCTCGCAAAAACTCTTTTCACTTCAAAAAAGTATCTCCTCACAAACATTGCTACACAAAGAAAAAAACAAAACAATCCTTGAATTCCTAGAGATTGCATTCTATAGGAAGGCTATAATATGAATACAGACAAGTTTAAAAGAGTATGGGGAGGGTGGGAGAGCAAAAGAGAGGTCAGCCTTATAAAGATTTGAGGTAGGTGAAAGTGCTAACTACTGGATGAGAGGGGATTAGTAAGGACCTTATGCAACAGGGGACACCTGAGCTAAGCCTTAAAAGAAGATGAGAATCTGAAAGGCAGAGATGAGGAGGGAGAGAATGCTTTCTAGGTATGATGGAGAGCCTGTGCAAATGTACAGAGGTAGGATGTCCACTTTAGGGAAAAGCAAGTAAATCCTCTTTGGCTGGAACATAGAGTGAGTATAGGGAAGTCAAGTGAAAAAATCTTGGAAAGAATTAGAGACAGATTATAAAGGGCTTAAAAGCCTTTTTAAAGCCAATAGGAAGTCATTGTCAGTCTTTGATCAGGGAAGCCACAGTCAAATCTGTGCCTAAGGATGATTATTTTGGTATCTGTGCAAAGGTTGAAGAAGAGAGAGACAGGAAGACTAATTACCATATTCAATCAGTCAACAAGTATTTCTTTTTTTAAATATATTTTTAAATTCGTTTTCTTGTTTACATCATTCATTTTCATTACATTTTTGAATTACAAATTTTCTCCCCGTCTTGCCCCTGCCCCAACCCTAAAACAGCAATCCCACTGTAAAGCTCCTCCCCTGCTCTGCTCTCTTACTTTCTG
>JAQQSW010023767.1:0-10210 GCA_028646575.1 Pseudocheirus occidentalis
AACTGAAAGTAAGGAACTAAGCCTTTATTAGGTGCTAAGTGACTTTACTAGGTGCCAATAGAAAGGGGCATGGAAGATCTGATTTCATTAACATCACAGGTTTTTAATGGACTATCAGAACAATGTGGATCAATAGCATCTTATGAGTACCAAAAAGGAAGAAGAAAGGCAACAACCCCAAACCTGATGTGATCATTGAGAAAGCCATGCATCCCAGGATGAAGAAAACAACAGCCCCATGACACTCTGCCTAAGTCAGAGCACAACTAAAATGCATTTAGTTCTAAGCAACACATTCTAGAAAAGGCACTGATAATCTCAAAGGCACAGAGAGGAGGTTAACCCAGAGAGTGAAGAGCCTTAAGATGATGCCATATAAAATTATATGAAGAGATTGAGGAAAAAAGATGCTTGACCCAAGAAAGCAAAAGTAGGAGTAGTGTGTGGTAGCTATAAAGAGGAAAATTTAGATTTGGTGTAAGGAAAGAAATATCTCTAATAGAACTATCTAAGAGTGGAATAGGCTGCATCAGTAAAAGATAGATTTTTCTTCCTTGTGCACATTTAAGCAGAGGATGGACATCTACTCATAGGTGTGTAATATGGGGTAGCACTTTTACAAATGGTTTGGACTAGATGGCTGCTGAGTTCCATTCCAATTCTGAGAGGGTATACTTCTCTATTACTACTTGTCAAACCATGGGAATATCTTTTAAGCACTAGGCATTACACACGAGGTATTTGATCTACCTAGAACATACATTAAACTTAAATCAGACTAGGTTATCTCTAAGTTTCATTCCAGAGTGGGCATATATACACAAAGGGGACAAATGATGGAGAAAAAAACATGGAGAGAGCCACACTTGGAGAATTTTTGTGAGAAAGACGCATTCACATTAAGACAGCACATGCCTGATATATTATAGGTGTTGATGTTTCCTGGTTGCTTTTTTGGTTGATGTCTTCTCCCTTTGGGTTTGCTTCCCACTGGTCTTGTATTGTACATAGTCTCTAAGTGGTACTTGGACATGATATAATATGTATGCCAGGTGCTGCTGCTCAGAAGGTCTCACATTATCATTATTTGATATAATTCCTTTGGTCCTGTGGCAACTTCTGGATGCTGACAGGCTTTGCTCCATCAAGCATGAGATTATGGATGTTTTCTTTGCTTCCACCTTTGGAATTTAGTTAGAGTGTGTATTTGTCATATTGTTTCTTTCCCAGGAAAGAAGCAGTCTCTGCCATCTCTCTTTTTAAGTGAAAAATCTATAGACGCAGATCTTGAGAAAGATAGCACCTTCACATGCAGCTACATGACACAGTGGATAGAGTTCTAGGCCTTTATGAGTTCAAATCCCTCCACAGAGGGATACTACTTGTGTGGCACTGGACAAGTCACTTAATTCTGTTTCAGTTTTCTCATCTTAGCTATAGAAAGACATGGTAAAACACTAGCTTCTTTGCCAAGCAAACCCCAAATGGCATCACAAAGAGCTGCACATGACTGAAAATGACAGAAAAACAACAGGGAAAGAAAACCCTAGATACTTTTTTCTTCCCTACATAGAAATTCGTTTTGTCTTCTAGTCTTTAGATGTGACATAAGTTTCTTGTCTAAAAAGAAGAGCTTTCACCGCAGGGTGAATTTGCAATGCCCAGTCAGTTACCTCTCATCTGCACGCATTGTCTATTTTTAAATTTCAACTTCAACTTGACAAAAGTAGTTTCTTTGTCTCAAGCCTCTGACATAGAATTAAAAAGTTCTTATGACTATGTGTGACATCTGTTTGTCAAATTATACGTCCTCAGAAATATTTTCCGAGCTTACTTTGGAACATACCACGAGTGTGGGAAGCTCCCATTTCCCACAACTTCAAGAGCCTTCCTTTGTCTCCTGTGCCCAAAAGGGTTGGGGGGAAACAAATCAACAAAAACCATTTAAGAAGAACAGCTTCAAGGTGATATTCTTAGCATAAATACTTTGTTTCAATATATTAGTCATATAAGAATGCACACACACACATACACATATATAATATATACCTACACATATACATAGACAGATATATATGTATATATACACATATATATTCACACATGTCCATACAGATACACAAATACGTACAAAAAATTGAAACAGCAATGATCTTTCTTGAGCTTTGCATCATACCTTATGTAACATGTGTGTGGATATGAATATGTGGGAGTGGGTGGGTGTGGTTATTTTAGTTTTATATTATTATTATTATTAGTAGTAGTAGTAATAGCTGTAGTAGTAGCAGCAGCAGCAGCAGGAGTACCTACTGCTTCCTTTCTGACACCTTCCTTTTCTACAATTCCCTTGTTTGCTCCCATTGTCATTACACAGACAACATCAGGGTGGTCTCCATAGCTTACTACTTGCAGGAACACAAGTAAATCTTTGGGTTTCAGTTTGCCCATCTGTAAAACACTAATAGCCCATATGTATATAAGAACATAAACTCCTTGAGGTTAGGAGTTTCATTCTTGTTTTTGTACCTGCAGTGCCTAACACTTGCCTGGCACATAGCACAAACTTAAACACATCAGTTGTTTTACTAATTACTTTGCCAACATTTCACAAGTAAAAACAATACTCTAATTGTAAAGATAAAGAAACTGAGGCCCAAAGAGGCCTTCACATAGGTGAAGTCAAAGGCTCCAATGAAAGCCATGCCTCTTGACATTAAGTCCAGTATTCTTTTATTCATGTTGTTATGCATGTTGAATGACAGACTGGGTTTGGATGATCTCTAGTGTTCTGCCCAGTTCTGAATCCTATGTACCCTGTAGGTACAAGACCAAGATATAATTCCCATCCAAAGGATTAGTTCTGATTTTTATACTCAGTGCAGTAAATTAAATTTGGCAAACCTGGTCTACATAGATAGTCCAACTTTTTTTGTGATCAGAAGCAAAAGAAACTTTGGATTTTATTTAATCCTATTTATTTTTATTTTGTAATGTAAATACATCTGTATTTCCCAGATCATCAAGAAGAGAAAGAAGAGGAAATTCAGAGGTTCACTTTCAATGCAATGAGTGGAGAAAGCATATCCTGGGGTTTCCCTTTTAAAGAAAGATGCTAAACTTTAGGGGAGGGGTGGATGCTTACTTGTACATGCCTCCTTAAGGTACCTCATCCTGAATAGAAATATGTGGCTTTACCACTCTATTAGAATAACCTAAGAACAAAAACATAACCTCCATTGCAATTGAGAGATCAAAAGCAATTCAGAAAACATTAAAGTTTGAACATGTCTGTCTGTCTCTAATTGGATTCTTCTTGCCTTCTCTGTATACACAATTCCAAGTTTGTTAATATCTTTTCTTCCAGCAGGGTGCATTGTGGCTGTGCTAATCAAAGCATCTTTGAACACAATTCTGTTGAAGCATTGTATATGTGTATTTTTGCATGTGCACATAGGTATTTGTGTACACATTTGTGTGAGGCAGGCAGAGCCACCATTTGTATAACTGATGTCTATATAGCTTGCTTTATCTGTGTAATAGTTAAAAGATAGCTTTCATTAAGGAATATTCCTGTAAGTCTACTAGACTTTCCCTTTTGCTTCACAGATAGTCTTAGGATCTTAAACTCTTTTACTTTTCAGAATCACACTGGCCATTGGGTAGTGCTTCAGAATTTTCAAAATTCATTATATCCATTATTTTATTTTAGTTTCACAGAAACCCTGTGAAGCAGGTACTGCAGATTTTATTACTGTCATTTTACATAGGAGAAAATTGATGCTTAGTAAGTTAAGTAAATTATTAATGATCACATAGGTAGTATTAGAATCAAGATACACACAAAGTTCTTCTTGACTCCAAGTCCCTCTCTCTCTATCCATTGGACCTCTCCTCAATGGCAAATTCTGATGGGCATAATAGGCAATTCACAGAACTTTTTGGGAAAAGAGTGATCCAATTGTTGATGCCATAGATGCTGCAGAAAGGTCCTTGAAGATGTGTGGTAGGTGAGAGGACCCCAAAATTGGAATGCTGCAAGATGATGCATTGCCTACTGACATGGCCTGGTAGAAGAACTTTCAGGGGGCACAATGGTTGTCAAAGGATGGGATTGTCTTCTACTTCAGAAGAAGCACAACCCTTTAGATATTTTCAGATAGGCAAAAAGTTCTGTTTGATCCATGCTAATAATAGTTCTGCATCCCATCTAATCTACACTTAAATAGGAATCTCCCCAACAAATTTTTCAATAAGTAACCATGCAGTTTTTGCTTCTATGGAGAACACATCACTTCCCAGGAAATATTCTACTTTTTATTTGTTCTAAATATAAGGAAGTTTTCCCTTATCCCTTACCCCAATACCAAACTTAGTCTAGAACAGTGGTTCTCAACCTTCCTAATGCTGTGACCCTTTAATACTCATATGTGGGTGGACCTGCCTGGAGACAGATAGAGGAGCAGTGTCTTGGTTCCTAAGACCATCAAAAATATGTGTTTTCCCATGGTCTTAGGTGACTCCTGTGACAGGGTCATTCAACACCCAAAGGGGTCGCGATCCACAGGTTTAGAACCACTGGTCTAGAATCTTGATCTGGCACATTGTTCTCTATCCTCCACAATCTCATCCTTATGATTTTTTGTGTCTTGGAGACTGTTGTAGGCATCTGAAGCTCTTTCCAGAATAGCCCATGCTCTAGGAGCTTCTATTGTGCTGAAAAGGCTGAATAAAATCTCCAGCAACATTACTTTCTGAGTACCACCCTACTGAAACATGGGGAGGTTTATCATTACTTGGCCATGGATCCATTGACCATGGCAATACATTAAGTAAAGACAAATATAAAATTAATCCTGTGCTGGCTCTGCATGTGTAGTGACAATGATAGCCTGATGGAAAAGGTGACCAAAGCAAATAAGAATCACCCAATCTGTAGAGTATTAATGAGATTTAATTTAGATGTTGGAACTCTAAATCTGAATTCCTTGTCAAATAACCAATGAGTAGATATAAAAAGAGAATAATTGAAATAGATTAACCTTGAAGTTCTTGTTATAAATGAAACCAATCGACAGAAGAAGATGCAGGAAAATGGAAAAAATGGTTTACAGGTTCTTCTTAAAGTGAGAATGGAGAGGCCAAGAAATAGAGAGACTGACAAATTTCATTTTCTTATGTGTCCAATGGAGATGTGATTTCCTGTGACATTTTAGTATTTCACATCAGAGTGCTTATGATAAATCTTTGCAAAAAGATCACCATAAAAATAATTGTAGCTTATACCCTTGATATCTGTCATATATGATAAATAAAAAGAGCACGTCTACAGAAAATCTTGATAAGATGCTTCACATTGAATCAACATGCGTGATATTCAGTGACATCAACACAAACTTATAAGTAGGTGAATATGGAACTGGGAGAAATGGGTTGTAAAATATGGATATATCATGAATAATTTTTGAGAAAATAATTAGAATGTTCTGAAGATATAAGGTACTAAATGACACAATAAAAATGAAGTTGATTACTTTTTCCTAGGAAATGGCATCTTATGTGAGATTCATTCTTTACTTAGCTTACTATGTAGTCAGATCACTGACTTGTTAAAGCAAAGATTAAACTTATCATAAAACTAGAAGAATAGAAATAAGAATAAGAATGAGACATGATGTGCAATGAAAACAAGTTCAGTCTTACACATATAAGTCAATTACTGGTAACAAAAATGTTATGTGAATGGAAGAAATAAAATATCATTGATTTACACAATTTCAAGCAGAATTTAAATGATTATAAATCAATTTTCACAATGAAGAAGCCAAAAAGGTCTAAAATCACGACAGGTAGGGAACACTTTGTCTTACTTCAGAATTGTGGCATGTAAAAGCAACACCAATTTAGAATATAATGCCATTTGTTAAATCTAATGCAGAAGTATAGTGGAAGATAATGATCAGTGTTGCCTCATGAAAGAGAGAGAAAGAGAAAAAGGAGATAGTAAAGTCAGTTTAAATAAAACCTGGTAAGGGCTCCAACTATTCAAAGTCATGACCAGAAGGTTTATAAATAAAACTGGAAGGGGAAAATGAAAAAATGAAAAAATGAAAAAAAATTCTGCAAAATCACTATAGCAATCCATTTTGTCACTATATTTGGGACATTATTTTGGACATTAACATCATAAATTTGGGTCCCATCAACAATGAATTAGTGTCCCAGTTTTTCCACATCCCCACCAACATTTGTTGCTTTCCCCTTCAATCATATTTGGTTTTTCTATGTGTTTACTTGGGCAAGCCACTTAGTATCATGAATCTTAGTTTCTTCATCTACCAAATGAAGGTGTTGGATTATATTTGATGATCTCCAAATTCTCTTCCAGTTCAAGATAATATAATGATACTCATTTCCAAAGTATTATTTTATGTCAATCTAAACCTATAATTTTGGTTTTATCTTGAAATAATCACCCAAAATTAATGGTAGCTGATGATTAGCATTTACATTTAGAATGCTAAATGCAGGTCTTGTATAAAAACATCCCCCCCCCCAAAAAAAAATCCTCTGGGCATGTTTAAAATTCTATTTGCCTTCCATATTCTCTAATTTAACCTGATATCAATGAAATTTGAACATGCGTATCAAGAAATTAGACTCCTCAGTTCTCTGTCCCCACATACCAGCTGCAGGCATATAAGAGATCAGAAATACTCCATTACTTTCAACCATTTTAAATATAGATGACAGTCACATTCATGTTAATTTATCTCTCTGAGATTAATGTTGCTCCACTCAGCACCTAGAAATTAATCCTTTCACCATTATTATAAAGTGTTAACAAGACACAATTGTGAAATCATGGATGGAAATGTTTCAAATTGAATTAGGAGAAAAAGGTATGATAGCAAAAACAAGTTAGTGGCAATATTAAAAAAATAATTGGTTGGGTTTGAGACAGTGGTTGTTGGGCAAGTTAATCAGGCAGATGGTAATGTAATCAAATAGATATTAAATATTAGTACAAAGAGTGAAGCCATTCCTTCTTTCAAAGAGTCGATAGTCAGAAGCAGCTAGGTGGCACCATGGATAGAGTGTTGCATTTGGAGTTAGGTAAAGGCCTAAGCTTGAACCTAGCTTTGGACACTTGCTGTCAAAAGAGAAAAAAGGGATATGTGAATGAATAGAAAGGTCAATGAATGGATGAATAGGGAAATTAATGACTTAGTTTGATTCAACAAGGGTGTATTTTGCAATTTGTGTATTCCAGGTACTATGTTAGGCACTGAGGATACAAATACAATGATAAAACAATTCTTATTTATAAGAAACTTATAATTTGAAAAAACCCAAAGAAAGTAACATCCCAAGGAGTTTGAGATTAATTGTCAAATGTGCAGCATTGTATATTTGGTGATAATAGGTGATATAGGAGACAGAATTATTCTTTTTCTTTTAAAGTTAAGCTGTGTGCATTTATTTTTTTAATTTTATTTTAATTTATGGAATAAAACAAGGATTTCAATAACAGTACAACAAATGCAGACTATTGTACATAAAACTCTAAGTCTATTATGTATAACTTTTATAATATATAGAAATATACAATATATTTCAAGTATATTTCAAATATACAACAAAATCATATAAATTCTGTCTTTTATCTCCCCCATAGACTGTCTACTAGTAGACACAAAGATATATGTGCATATGTATATACATATATGTTTGTATATATACACATGCACATATATGTATACAGGTAATTCTATACATACTTCTACTTATAAGTTCTTTCTCTGGAAGCAGATAGGGTCTTTCTTCATATGTTCTAGCTAATTTGGAAATTTATAATAGACAAAATAGACATATAAAAAACAGGTCAGGGCCAGTTCATGAAGAGGTGCCATTGTCTATTTTTTTTGTCATTGTCCATTTTTAAGAATATTTGATTAGTAGTCAGAAGACATGAGATGCTAGTAACATCTTAGCTACTTCAATTTAGCAATCATTTATTGGTTACTGTGGGTAAAGCCCTATGTTAGGCTAACAAGATAGACAAGAGTCAAACAAGTGTGCCTTTGAGGAACTTATATTGTATTTTCTGGGTATTGTAATAGTAATGAAATTTGAAGTTCCTTTTGTATTGCTAAGTTGAGAAGTACTTAGTACTTAGTAATTAATCAAGCCTCTGTTAAAGAAGCAGAAGGTATGAACCCCTCTGGCTGATGTAACTGGAAGGGGTTGGCTGAAACAGGGAGGAGCTAATGCTGTGTGTGTATATAAGGAGAAATCCCTCCTGGGTCAGACAGATCTTGGAGCAAGATTGGTGGAAGCAGAAGCTGCTGCTGTCAGAGACACTGAAGAGGAAAGGTGCCCCCCCCAAGGCTGGAGAGAATGATTTTGATTTTGGGAACCTGGGTAAGGTGATTTTGATTCTGGGAACTAACTGGAGCTTCTGCTGAGGAGCTGCTGAGTCCAAAGGCCAGGTGGAGCTTCTGGGAGCTACCAAAGATATCTAAGGACCAGCCAGAGCTGCCACAGAGTGAGGAAGCATGACTGTGATGCTGGTACTTTGAACGAACCTCTTTGTGGCTTTGTTAAGCTTTAACTTCCTGGGAACAGAGACTGTGAAGGATTTAAGGTGGACTGGATGCTGTGAGCATCAGCATGGAACAGAAAGTGTGTGGAGAGCTAGACAAGAAACTGGGAGTTCTCTGCCTTTGAACCCAGGTGACAGTTTGGTGAATCCAGATAGGATCTGGGACCATGGAAGGGGATCCAGGGTATTTGAGAGCTTGCCCCAAGTCAAGCTGAAAGAAGACTTTACTTGGATACTGTGTACTGACTGAGAAATTGTAATTTATTTGTGATTGTACTTTGTGATTGTATTAAGAACTCTGTGAATGACTAAATGAAGGTACTACCCAGAGGTGGAATACTTTGACTTTTGCAGTGGCTTTGAGTTTGCCTTAAGGATGATTGAATGATTGAGTTACTAAATGATTATTCTTTGTTGAAAATTATGTGACCATTGTGGTGAAAACTATGTGGCTATATTAATGATATTCTGTTATGAATGTTATATTTTGATTATCTGTGATAAATTGTATTATTGTGAATACTGTACCTTGATTTTCTGTGATTGTTTTTCTCTGATTTGTTATTGAACAGAGTGTTTACTATACTATATGTAATGAGAACCTTGAAAGCTGTTCAAAGCAGCCATCCTCTGGAAAGCTTCTCATGTGTGGCTTTACAGGTATGTAGGGCAAGTATGCAGAACATACAACAAAAAGTATAATATTGGGAAATTTGAAGAGGTAGAGTAGGAGACAACACCAGAAACACAGGTAAGAACATAAAGAGTATAAAGTCCTTAAATGTTTGGTTAATTTAATTTTACACATAATGGGGAAGATTCTTGAATCAGGAAATGATATGATCAAACCTCTACCTTGAGATAAATAGTAAAAAAAAATAGTACTTTGCATAGATTGGATGGGGTTGAGCCTGTAGGTGATGAAATCATGTAAGAATTGTTTGTAATGGTTTAAAGTTGAGAGCTTTTGAGAACCTAAACATAGATTTTTAGTTATGTATGAATTTAGGCTAGAATCATTGAGAAATGGAGGAATGAAAAGGAGAGACATGGTGATTGAATATGGAGGTGAAGGAAAAAGGGATGGCTTAAAGATGGCTATGATATTTCAGACTTGGGTGACTAGGAGAGTAATGGCACCATTGTAATAATGATTACTCTTGCCCTACTGCCCCCATGGTTCTGTGATCCTCTTAAGATACTAAAGTTGCTGATCTCATCTCCTCCATAAGATCAATTGCCATTGATTATATTTCCCTAATTAGGGGAAATACCCCCCTTCCATTTAACCACTTAAGAGTCAGATTAGCTTTTATATGAGATTATTTACTTTTAAGATATAGGAAGAAGAAACATACAGATTGCGCCCCTTCCCCAATCCTCCCTCCATTGCTGGATAGTGGAAGAGTATCAAGTTAATATTTTAATTCAGTTTCTATACACCAACAGCCCCATCAAGTTTCATGTCCAAAGGGCCCCTAGCTTTATGACTTGGCTCTTTGGCTTGTCAGTGCTTTCCTGCTGGGCTGGCAGCAACATCTGCCATGGAATCCTGATTCCAGTCTTGCCATG
Source organism: Pseudocheirus occidentalis (assembly GCA_028646575.1). NCBI lineage: Eukaryota > Metazoa > Chordata > Mammalia > Diprotodontia > Pseudocheiridae > Pseudocheirus > Pseudocheirus occidentalis. Next base: position 10,175 of record JAQQSW010023767.1, read on the forward strand.
GCTCAAACTCCTGGATCCAGGAATTCTATTCCCTGT
>JAQQSW010023768.1:0-10210 GCA_028646575.1 Pseudocheirus occidentalis
CCACTCAAGACCACGATCCAGATCCAGGCCACTCAACGCAAGAGCCCTTGGCCCTGATGGATCGTGTCAGCCCCCCCTGCTATCTGCAGGCCGAGGGCTCTGAAGCAGCCCAGTGGTGGCCGCTGCGGCTCTCAGACGTTCCTGCTGCTACAGCCGCCTCCCGCTGCTTCCTTGCCCTGGGAGCAGTTTGGCCGGACCTGCTCTTCTCCTCCCCAGTTAGCAAAATCCACTGACCTTTCTCTTAGCCTTTTTTTCTTCTGGCCTGATAGATGTGGTAATTGTGCCTCCAGTGCAGCCAATCAGCTCTCCTATAGCTGCGGTTCCCTGCCCGATACCCCAGGGCTTGACCTGGCCTGGGTTAAGGCTGCGGGTCCCAGACTGCTGCGTAGAGCCCCGCCTGCTGCGCTGCCTGTAGCAACAGATGTTCTTTCTGTCTTTTGGAGAGTTTTGGAGCTTGAAAATCTGTTTAGCGTCCCATTTTATGAGTTTTAGCGTGTTTGTGTGGGAGCTGTGATGCTTTGCTGCCATTATGCCGCCATCTTGGCTCCGCCCCATTTGGGGTTTTCTTGGCAGAGATACTGGAGTGGTTTCCCTTTTCTTTCTCCAGTTCATTTTTAGAAATAAGGAAACTGAGGGAAAGAGAGTTAAGTGACTTGCCCAGGATCCCACAGCTAGTAGGTGTCTGAGGTTGGATATGAATTCAGGAAGAGGAGTTTTCCTGACTCCAGACCCTGCACTTCACCCACTGCACCACCTAGCTGCCCTAGTACCATGATAGCAAAAGGTAAAAAGAACCGAGGCTTGTGAAAACTGGTAAGGACAAGAAGAATGCTAAAGACAAAGCCAACGTCCAGAAGAGGAAAAACTATGAATGAAGATAATTAGTATTGGTGGGACATGGGATAATGTTAATAGATGACAAGAAACAACAAAACAATTCAATTTCTATTTTGCTTTTGTCTTCTCCAAGTAGGAGACTGCTTTTCAAAATGGAAGCTAGATAACAAGCATCTTTTAAGGGGAACTGAAATGATATCAGAGGGAGGACCTAGGTATTTTTTATGAATTTAAGACTCCAGGTCTAAAATAATTACATCCTATGGTATGAAAAAACTATGTAGATGTGATTAAAGAATCATTGTGAGGATCACACGGTAATTCACTTAGTGCTAGAAGGGACCTCCTCATTCTAGACTGACAATACTGAGAGGCTGGGAGACGTGGGACTCGAATCTCTGTCTTCTGAACCAATTAAATGCTTTCTCCTACAACATCCCTTGCCATGTGAGGTCTTCAAGTAAAAGCTCGAAGCAAAGGCATCTTTTTCAGGTAAAGAATGGACTAGCACCAGATGTTCACTGAAGTCCAGACCTTAAAACTGGGTTTTTCTGTGGTTCTCTCAAAGCCAAGGGAAGGCTGGAGGACAGAACTCTGGGATTTTGTAGAGCAGATTCTTGGGATAGAATGAACCTGTATCTTTCTGAGGTCTCTTCCAACTCAGAGATTCTGTGGTTCTAAGGTTAAATGATTAGTCCAAGGTGACAGAGAGCTGGGATGGTAATCTTCTGCGAAATCATGAATAGCCAGGTATGGTTGTACACATGTGTAATTCTTCCTACTGGGTAGGCTGAGGCTAGTGAATTGTTTGAACTGGGAGTTCTGAGCTATAGTGGGCTAGGCTGATCAGGTGTCTACACTGTCTGAAATTAATATGGTGCTCCTCTGAGAGCTGAGAGCACCATACTACCTAATGAGCACTGAGTTAGCTCAGGTCAACAAAATGGAAGAAGTTAAAAATCCCATTAATAGTGGGATTGGGAAGTGGCTGCTGTACTTCCATTCTAGGTGAGATAGGGAGTATCTGCTGCCCTGCCCCTCCTGTCCATCTCCCCTCCACACCCCTGCTGCCCATGCCAAAAAACTAAAGATAGGCAAGAGTTGGATCAATAGATTTGATGTCAATTCCATAGAACATTCTAGAATGGGTTAATAATAATAATATAGCATTTTGCCCACTATGTGCCAGGCCCATTACAAATATTATCTTAGTTGATCTTTACAACAACTCTGGGAGGTAGGTGCTATTATCATCCTCATTTTACCACTGAGGAAACTGAGACAAATTGAGGTTAAGTGACTTGCCCAAGGTCACAGAGCTAGTAAGTGTCTGAAGTTAGGGTCAGTGCTCTCTCTATCCATTCTACCACACAGCTGTCTCTGGATTATAAAACAGGTTTATAAATACTAAGAAAAGGAAAGGATGAGTTTTTAAGGTAAGTATGTTTCACTAGAAATAAGTTTATCTAAATTAACTAACTTTTTGGATAAGGTAACCAAACTAAACAAAAGGAAGCCATAGACATTAAAATAACAATTTCAGCAAGGTATTCAACTAAGTTTTTCTCTTTTTTTTAAAAATAAAAGATCATATTTTTATAATTTATCAGAGATTTTTTTCTCATTTTCTGAAAAATCTGTTTCTTAATATACACATGGATAAGATTGAGAAATAAAAAAATGCATACCACATTTTTAAGAGAAACACTGATAACTAGAATATATCTAGAGAAGAGTGACTAGAATAACAAAACACTTGAAAACCAAGTTAAGATAAAGAAGAATTGAAGGAATTGAGGCTATTTACCTGGAGATGACTTATGAGGGAAATAATAGTTATCTTCAACTATCTGAAAGCTGTTATATGGAATGACTCAGATTATGTTGTTTCAATGAGAGGGGAGGAATAAAGAGGCACATTTTAGCTTTATGTAAGGAAGAATGAACAACAAGTGCTGGTCAGAAATGGAATGAGTTCATACAATAGAACTGGCAGAGATCTTAAAAGTCACCTCATTGAAGTTTCCTTATTTTACAGATGAAAAGCCTGAGGCCCAAGGAAGTGAGTTAAGGCATCTGTCCGAGGTCATACAGGTATTAGGGCAGCCAGGTCTTCAGTCAGGAAGACTCATCTTTCAGAGTTTAAATCCAGCCTCAGACACAAACTAGCCATGGAACCCTCAGCCGTCATGTTTGCCTTGGTTTCCTCATCTGTAAAATGAGTTAAAGAAGGAAATGGCAAACCATTCCAGTATCTTTGCCATTAAAAACCCCAAATGCAGTTGTACATAATCAGAAAAGGACTGAAAAAACATACAAGTATTAAATGATCAAAATTTGAACCTAGGTGTTCTTTTAGCAAAAATGTGCTGTATTATATCAATCTGGACACAGAAACACAAGGAAGGCCATGTTCCTTAATGTACTTCTTTTTTCATTATCCAACAATGACTGAAATAGAGCAAAACAAAATTTATTAGAGAAGAGAATGCACATGTAATGATACCCTTTGGACTGTTTCACCAAGAACTTTAAGTTCATACAGCGGTCCCCTGTTTGGCATAAAGGATAAAGACAAATTCCTTAGCCTAGAATTTAATGTTCTCCAAAATCTGGTGTCAAACTATTATTCATAATCTAGCCTTATTTCCTGCTGCTACTTTATGTCCTCAGTGTCTCAGGAAATTAGATGAGTAGTTGTTCCTGAGCTGGATACTTGCCTCTGGATGTCCTGTTCCTAGAAAGTGCTCCCTTCACACGTTCAATTGCTGGAGTCTTTCTCATCATTCAAGGATTATTCCAGGTGCCAACCTCTTCCATGAAGTCATGCACGACCAATCCTTTCCAGCTCCAAATTGAAAACGATCACTTCCTCAAGTTTTGCCCTGAATATCTTGGTTATAACATCACTTCCTCCTCTGTTGTGTACTTATTGTATCCCAGTCATTAGAATGTAGGCTTCTCAGGGCCTGAGATCACAAGTCACTTTATCTTTAGTGGCTTGCTAGAGGTCTTTAACTGGAGAGAGTGAACTGAATAGAAATAATGGGAAAGTGGAATTTTATTTTGCTTACTAATATAACTGACATTAATCAATAAATATGGATTTGAACGCCTGCTCTGTGCCTGGCACTGTGCTAAGCATTAAGGATATGAAGACAGAAATGAAGTAGTCCTTGACTTCAAGGAGCCTTCTAATGGGAAAGGTTACATGAACACACATAGGTACAGAGAAAGGAGACAAAGGAGGGAAAAAGTAACATAGGATAATGGTAATGTTGTTCAGTCATTCCGTTATGTCTCAGCCTGTTGACCTTACTGTTCATGGGTTTTTTTTCTTTTTTTTTGTTTGTTTTTTTGCTTTTTAGAAGGGGGAAGGCAGGGCAATTGGGATTAAGTGACTTGCCCAAGGTCATATGACTAGTAAGTGTTAAGTGTCTGAAGCCAGATTTGAACTCAGGTCCTCCTGACTTCAGGGCTGGTACTCTATTCACTGTGCCACCTAGCTGCCCCTATTGTTGTTTTGTTATTTTTTTTTTGGAAAAGATACTGGAATGGTTTGTCATTTCCTTTTCCAACGGATTAAGGTAAAAAGTTAAGTGACTTGCCCAGGGTCATGCAGCTAGTAAATATTTGAGGCTGTATTTGAACTCAGGCTTTTCTGATACCAGGTCAAGCACTCCATCCATACAGAAAAAGCCTGTAGTAACTGGAATGTTTTCAGAGAGTATCTTGTCCTCTATTATATAGTTGTGCTGACCTTTTTTTTTTCTTCCCCTTTCCTGGAGGTGATAAGTCCACAGGTGTTACATATTGCACACATTTTCTGGATACGTTTTTCAGTTGGGCTGACTCTCCCTTCTCCCCTGCAGGATCCTTAAACATCAGTCAGAAGTTGGGTGCAGGGAAAAAGCAGGGAGGGCTGGGGTGGTGGAGGAGGTTAAGGGAAGGAAGGAATGGAGTGTGGGAGAAGAAGGAAGGAGAAAGGGAAGGGGGTGAAAGGCAGGAGGACCTTGACCTGCCTGCAACCCCCTCTCCTTACTTCAGGACCCAGGGGAACTCCCTTACCTCTGCTTCTTGAAACCCCTAGTTTCTTTCAAGACCCAGCTCAAGCATAACCTTCTACAGGAGACCTTTTCTGATCCCCCCTCACCCCTCTCCAGCTGCTAATGCTTTACTTCTGACTTAGATAGGCAGCACAGGCTTGCTCTTTGTGGAAACGTACCTAGTCTCAGAACACTTAGAGGACAACATACTTGCAGCATGATCCGCAGTATTAGATAACATTTCAGTTGCCTCAAGCTTGGTCCCTGTAAAAGCTAACCTTGTCTGAGAAAACTCACCTCTCATCCTGGTCATGTTCTGTGAGAAATAAAGGTGAACTGAGGAATACACACACACACACACAAAAGGAAGTGGAGTTGAGGAAAGAGCATCCTAGGAGTGGGGGACAAGCTGGGGCAAAGGAACCTAAACGAGAAATAGGAGCACTGTGTGAAGGGAACAGAAAGCAGGCCAGTCCCACGATCTAGAGAAGAGCAAGGTGTGAGGGGCCAGATTGTGAAGAGCTTTGAATGTCAAGCACAAGAGTTTATATTTGATCGTCAAGGTAACAGGGAGCCACTGGAGTTTACTGAGTATGGGGAAGATGGTCAGAATTGCCCTTTAGGAAAATAGGTGTCTTGGTGGAGGAGGGACTGCAGTGGGAAGAGACTGGAGGCCGAGAGACCATCAGGCTATTTCAATAGTCTAGGTGAGAGCTGAGGAGAGCTTGAACTAAGCTGGTGGTTTTGTGAGTGGATAGAAGGGGTAATATATGAGATATGTTGTGGAGACAGAAATAACATTTATATGTCTCTTCACTGTCTACAGAGGCCTGTATTTGAGCCTCACATCAGAGATAAGTACTTAAGGTAATAATATCATTTCTGTTTTCTGGATGAGGAAACTCAGACTCAGAAAGGTTAAGTGACAAAATGCTCAAAGAAAAAAAATTGTCTAAACCCATGCTTTAGGAGAAGTGCTAAAAGTCTGAAGTCCTCATTGGATTGATTACAAGTACCATATAGACTTTTTAGTGAGTTTGGGATGGGGCCATGTGGTTCTAGAACAAGCACCAATAGAAATTAATGGAATATTTCCACATTTTCTACTAAGAAAAAACTCCCATGAAAATCTGTGCTGATTAAAAAGATTATTCTGTTTTTTAAAAAAAGATTCAGATATGATCACATCCAGTAGAATTTTACAACATATTTTACTTTTATTAAAATTTTCAGTTGATAATTTTGCCTCCTGTCCTTATAGTTGAAATTTCAAATAATGACAAGATCAAAGTCTTATATTACTGAATTTTAGTATACCTTGTAAATTGAGGATAATGCTTAATCACTATGTTTAAAGTGAACCAAAATATAGAAAGCTGAACTCAAAATACTACTTATGTCTATTTATTCGCAATTAGATATCTTAAATTTTTTTTGTAAATCAAAATAAAATTCTCTAAATTTATGCAATATCTATGATAATAATTTGTTTAAAATTTAAAGCAGATTCAATTTATCTGTCTAAGGAACAGATAACCTGGAACCAAATTATTATTCTATGTGGGAGAAAGAGTTCTGCAAAATTCAATTCAAACATTTATTTAGCACCTAGTGTGTACAAGGAGGGGCAGGTAGATGGCTCAGTAGATAAAGCCCTGGGCCTGGAGTCAGGAAGACTTAATGTTAAATCTGGCCTTAAACATTTACTAGCTATGTGACCTTGGGCAAGTCACTTAACCTCTGTTTGCATTTATCCATGGGAGAAGGAAATGGCAAACCATTTCAGTATCCTTGCCAAGAAAACCTCACAGATAGTATGGTACATGGGGTCATCAAGAGGGTAGTCTGACTGAACAACTGAACAAAGAACTGGCAATATTGGTTCTTACTGAAATCCTACAGCAGGATGCTGGAGTAACTGAGTGTATGCTAGGAACTGGGCCGTGAAGGGGAAACTCTGATAGGGAGACTACTTCTGGAATACCGTGTTTACTTTTTTTTTGGAGGGGGGAAGACAGGACAATTGGGGTTAAGTGACTTGCCCAAGTTGACATGGCTAGGAAGTGTTAAGCGTCTGAGGCTGGATTTAAACTCGGGTCCTCCTGACTCCAGGGCCACGGCTCTATTCTGCATCACCTAGTCACCCCCTACTGTGCTTACTTTTAGGAGTCAGTTTCAGAAGGGCATCGACAAAACAGAGAGAGTTCAGAGGAGACTGAAACTGTGTCATATGGGTATCAGTGAAGGGGCTGGGAAAGTTTAGCTCAGAGAAGAGAAGACCTAGGGGGGGACATGATAACTGTTTCCAAGTGTCTGAAGGGCTATCACAGGTGAAGAAGAAGACTTGTTTTGCTCCGCAGCAGGGGTCAGAGCTACCTCTTTTTTAGCTTGTGTCTCCTTTCTCCTCCCCCGGCCCCTTCTCCTTCTTCTTGATCCCTAGGCCACTGCACCTCCAATACTGACTGTTATCTGCTCTGTTTTTCTTACTTGAGCCAGTCTGCCCTTCATAATAGACCGTTTGGTGACTTTCTGCTCCCAGGAGTTCACCATATTTATGCTGGACTGAGTATGGATATCTGATCAGATTTAGCCCTACTGAAGCATCTCACAACTCCCAAACTTACCGATTCATCAGCCTCAGTCTCCCTCAGTAGCAGGGATTACAGATGTGCACCAACATGCCTGGCTGACTAGGTGGTTTCTAAGATTACTTGTGGGTCTAAATTCATGACCCTGTGAATTAAATCTAGGATCATACTGAGCCAGAAAAGTGATAGATGCTAACAATGATCAATAAGCCAGGGTTCTCTTGTGGCAAGAAAAGAATTCTAGGACTGAGGTATCTTCATGAAAAATGAACATTTTAAAGAAAAGGATCAGGTGTGTTAGGTGAATTGAAATTATATGCCCATGCATAAATAAGCTTTTTCCTTAAGAAACAAAGTCTGCAGCAGGAACAAGGAAGAGATGGTGATGAGAAAAAGAGTATTTTTGAAAGACATCTATGTAAATGGTAAGGAATAGGCCTCAATGATGCCTTAAAAAGTAAAAAAGGCTACAGAGGTATTCCAGTCACTCTGGGTTTCTCCTCTGATCAGTGAAGTCAGCAGCCTGAGGACAGAAAGGCAGGAGGTGTCGAAAGTGCCACTGCTTTAATCTTACAGGGACAACCATTTCTGAGCATAGATATCTCCCCAGCTGCACAAGTGAAAATGTCCTTTGGTTGTCAATTTAAGGCTTGTTTGTTTAGATTATAGGATCATAGGATCCTGGATTTAGAGAAGGGAAGGTTGCAGTGGTCACTGAGTGCAACCCTTTCATTTTATGCATGAAGAAACCAAGGCCCAGAAGCTATTTGACTTGTCCAAAGTCATGCAGGCAGGCAGTAATTTATAGAGCTAGGATTTGAACCCAGATTCAAATCTAGTATTCTTGACTATCTGTAGGCAGAATAGTGTTGAAAAATTGTTTCTAATGGATATATCTGTTAAACAGACTTGAGAGGAAAAACATTACTCAAAGTTAAAGAATAGCACTATTGGTATTTTTAAAAAAATAACAGTAAGAGCACAGTTCAAAAATCACAAGCTGAAGAACATTTTCATTCAGCAAGTTATGACTATTTCTTTATAAACGAGAAACATCACTGATTATACCATAAGACAAAAAGAACGTCCCATTTTCTGAGCCCTATTCATATAGTCTGTGCCTACATATAAATGCTAATTTGTTCCTTTTAAAAATTATGACCAATTTTCCTATACTACTAAAAGACAATGTAACAAAGTTATCTAAAATGGTCAAACCTGGACCACAAAAATAAAGGCCTTCAGCCGTGTTTTAACAGTATCACCTAAACCTTGTCAAGCCATGAAAGGCATAATAAAATCTCCAACATAAAATATCTTATGCAATTTCCATAGAAGCAAGAGCTTCCACGGGGGCACTATTGAGCTATGCATCAACAAATCTTCGAGGTTCAAGACTGGGAAAGTTGAATCAATGTATTTTTAACTCTGCAATATGGTGAATTGTTCTTCATATTTTGCCTTTGACCATGAGCTGGCTGTGATAAAGAGACAAGTTAAAATGATGAAGTGAACTCGCACAAACCCCAATAACCCATATTGAAGTCTTCTGGTCGCCTTTCTGACGTCAGTGATTTCATTTAAAAGTTGAAACCACCCCACCACCTTGTCTTTTCAGGAAAGGACTTTGAAAACATCGCCAAGGATCAATATCCTGTCTGGATGTGGTGAGGAGATGGAGTGGAGCTTACAGACACTTATTAGTCATCAAGTAAGGAAATGGCTTCCAGTACAGTGACTTAACAATTGAGCTTTCTAAGAGACCGAGCTTCCTGAGATCGCTACACTTTAGTAACAGATAAAGTTAGGCTATAACTATGAGTATTGCTACTTAAGTTGGGGAACCTAAGCCTTGTTATTTATCAAAGAATGTTTTTCCCCTTTTATCTTACTTAGCATCTAGCACTTAGACCTTGAAGTTCTCATTTCCTCCTATATTTCCCCCCCTTTTCCTCCTCTTTTTTTCAAAAATATTAATTGTAAGGTCTTATGCTACTCCATTTTTTTTTTCCTGGATAAGTACTCAATAGCGTTCCCTTCAGAGGTAATCAAAACTATTTTAAAAGAACTTCACAGGTCACTTACTACCAGGGGGCATCTAGGCTCTCTTTGCTGCCCGGTGGGTTTCTGACACCACAGACTGGGAGTAATAATTGAATCCAGATATCCTACAGTGTAAAGCATTAACCCACAGAACCAGCCTTGGGGCACTTGGAGTTTGTTTTCGAGACTTAAGATTCAAAAGACAATTCCAATGAAATTTTTGTTTCAATCAAGGTTGGAAAGAATTAGCTGCTAGGGTGAATAAAATAGGAAGCCAAAAAGAAAACAAATTTGGTTACTGGGTTGAGGCAAAATGTCACAAGCACACTGAACACAAAATGTAGCAAACCTTTGTTCAGAATCAAAGAATATCTTAATCCACAACCTACCTCACAACTGACTTACTGAAATTTTCAGCTCTTTTGCAGATATTTATGTGTCTACAGTGGGGGTGTGAGTGTATGAGTGGGGGAGGAGTCACAACTGTATGATTTGAAAGAGCAGATAAGAGGAAAAAGGATGATTTTTTTTCCTCTTAATGTTATTCATATGATCAGATAGTTTCACATTTAATACTATGAACTAGAGATCAATAATTGTGGAATATATGTCTTTTAAAAATCACTGGTATGAAACAGTGAGTCAATTTATCATTCAAAAATAATGCATGGGGGTGGCTAGGTGGCACAGTGAACA
>JAQQSW010023769.1:0-10210 GCA_028646575.1 Pseudocheirus occidentalis
AAAGGGATAGCTGAAAACTTTATTGGGCTGGATTAACACAGACCACCCATGGAGTGCTGGCCCCACCCCCACCCACCTCCCAGAAGCAGTCCACTATGTGCCAGGACTACTCCTTGGTGGTTGACTTGTAGTGCGCCAGTGTGCGCGCAGAAGGATCAGCGGCCTCGATCCACTTGGGCATCCAGTAGTGTGTGAGCCAGTCTGCACGGCCCGGGTAGTGCCTCTCAAACATCTGCCGGTAGTAATAGCCTTCCTTTGTCTTGGGAGTGTTCAGTGGAAACTTTTTAGCAGCATTTTCCAGCAAGGAGTCAGAGACCTACAAGGGTAAGTTGAGTCACAGGCAAGAGACCTAAGGACCTCAAGATGGAACAAAAGCCTGACCTCCATGAAGGCAGAGGCTGTGGCTCCTCCACACAGTGCCAAGCCCAGGAAGGGCTCCAGGGGCCCAGAAAAGCTTCAGTGCAGGTGGCTTCAGGAGGCATGACCCACTTCCTGCCCATTCCCTCCCACCTGTAGGGTCAAAGAGGTGACGGGAAGAGTACAGGAGGCAGAGCCTCCAGAATGGCAGCATTACATCCAGCACCTTCCCCTGTGAAACTGGTCTTGCCCTACCCACCCACTTGGAGGCCTGGCTGGCTCTATCTCCATGTAACTCCCCACTGCCGCACATGTGCCCATCAGAGAATGAATCCAGTGAAACAAGCTAACCTGGCAGACGTTGCCACTGCCTGGGCAGGGCTTTCAGCCCAGCTGACTGCTCTATTGGGAGGCCTGATACTGAGCTGAATGAACTCTGGCCCCTGAGATCAAAAGCCTTCCTGAAAACTCCAATGGCAGCCTGTCCCGACCTGGTGCAGTGCTGCACATCTTCCCTGACATGAACACCCTCCCTGGTCTCCAATGTGTTACGAGGTTTCCGTTTCCTAGAAGTTCAAAGTCACAGCCAGGGCAGCAGGGCCCCAGGTACCTGATGCTCGATGTGCTCCTGGAGGATGGTGAACCAGGACTTCTTGATAGAGGTGATTCCATCACTGAAAGCTTCTTTCGGCCGCCAGAGAATTTCTTTGGGCAACAGGTTGGAATCCTGAAACGCCTCTCTCAGAAGATGTTTCTCAACCCCATTCTGAATGGAAGAAGCTGGGTGAGCACAGGTGTCCTCACCTGAGCCCATGGCCTATCCCCGGTAAGGAAGGGGTGTCTACTGTCACACTTGTTCAGGCACCTTTGGAATCCGGAGTTCCGGGGGCAGAGACAGGTAATAGGAGGTAAATCTGTGATCCAGAAATGGGACCCGTAGCTCTAGGCTGGAGAGAGAAAGGAAAAGTGGGGAATGAGGCTACTTTTACCCCAAGGTAGCCACGCGTGAAGGTCACCTGGGCTGCCATCTGCTGGGAAGAAGACCAAGGACGGTGGCTGCCCTTGGCGTGTGCTGGGCAGGTCACACAAAGGCTCCCATCCGTCCCTCCCATCCCTGATGGATGCCAGTTACGCAGAACACCTGGGCCCAATTAGCCCCCTGCTCTGGGGATCTGGGTGGTGAGCTCTGTTCTGGCCTAGAACTCTGACTGGGAACAGGTAACAGCCACAGTGGGGAATGCCATGCAGGCCAGAAGCATGCATGAGGCACCTATTGTGTGCACACAGAGAGTCAGCAGCCAGGGAAACCTCCCAAGGCCCTCCTGGCAGGTCTCCCCTCGACCAGGGACAGAGGGAGGACTCAGTTAAGAAAACTAAGGACCTGTTCTCTAGGCATGTTCTCGTTCTGTTTGTGTCTGCCCAGGACGCCGGGCCCTCCCTGAGGCCTGGTCTCCTTGGGCTCCACATCCAGTACCACGCCAGCAACTCCACACAAGTAGGGGTTCAGTATCTCCCGTGGCCTTAACCTGAAGGCCTGGCCTTCTCCCACTGACCCGGCCAAAGCCTCCCATGCCTGGATGCCCAGGGACAGAGGGGGACCTCCCTAGTTACTGGGATTGCAGACACCATTGTGAAGGACTGGAAATCTTTCATCCTGATATCTTTAACTCTTTCATCTCTTCATAAAAGAGCAGCCCCATCCTCAAGCACATTTCTGTGGGGACTTTACAGGACAATCATTCTGCTATTAAGACTTAATGAGGAGGGGCAGCTAGAGAGCTCAGTGGATAGGGGAACTCCGAAGACCTGAGCTCAAATCCAGCCTCAGAAGCTTACTAGTTGTGTGACTTTGGGTAAGTCTCTTAACTCTGGCTGCCTCCAAAAGAAGACATGATAAAGGCCTGGCAGAGAGGCCAGGATGCTGTACTGGGAGTCAGAGAGACCTGGGTTCAAACCCAGCTTTGACTGCGACCTGACTGGGCAATCCTGTAACCAGCCAGAGGAAACATCTACACCCACTGTATCTACCCCAGCTCCTTGTGGCACAGGCCAACCTCAAGTGTGAGCCCCTCCCACAGGTAACCCTCATTACTTGCCCCAGCAGCAGCACCTGGAGCTGCCACTGGCAGGCAGCCCCTCTGAGCAGCTGCTGGCCCCAGCCCAGGCACCCCTGCTTGGGGCCCAGCCCAGGCATCCCCTGCTCAGGCAGGCAGTCCCTCACCCCAGCCCAGGCGCTCCCCCCCACCCCGGGGCTGACGCTCCCAGCCCTCCCCAGTGTGGGTTACCCATGCGCAGCTGTGGTGCGGTCAGCACGCAGGACGTCAAAGAGATAGAGCTCCTTCAGAAGCCTCTCACTCTCCTCCTGGGCATCCTCAGCAGACGGCGCCTGCGACCAGCAAACACAGAGGCACCAGAAGTGTGAGCTCTTGCCCAAGAGGGGCCCAGCCCTGCCCCGCCCCGCCCTATCGCTGTGTCCTCTTCACAGAGATGGGGAAGGAGGGAGGGAGGAAGAAGGATAAGGAGAGGAAGGAGGGAGGAGGCAGGAGAGCCCATGGAAGTGCCCTTCCTTCTCTTTCAGAAAACACCCTTCTGACTCAAGGGGCAAAGAAACCAGCTGATCCAGACCTGCCCTCGTGCGCGCCAACAGTGACCTAATAGCTACTGGCCAGTGACCCTGGGCAAGTCACTGCCCCTCTCAGCACGGTCAGGCAACATCCAGGTCTTTCAGCGGCAGAGAGGAGGCCGACCTACATCAGCAGAGGGAGTTTCCCAACCCAGTGGTTCCCTGGGCCCAGTATGCCCACCCCTGTGCCAAACACCGACCCCAGTGCCCTGTTACCCGGTGAAAGTAAATATAACCCTGAGTGAGTTCGTCAGAGCCTTCTCCAGAGAAAACGACCACACTGTCCGTGTTCTTCCGGATGTACTTAGAGATCAGATACATGCCTGAAGAAAGAGGAGAGCCTGGGTCATGCTCAACCCCACCCAGGGCCATACCCCTGAACCACTCCTGCTGGGCGGGCCCATCCCAGGGGCTCCCAACATCCATCAGCCTGGAAGCCCTGCTCCCTACGCTAGCTCACACCAATCCCCAAATTGACCTTTGTTTTGGTGCACATGCGCCAGGTGGGGAGAGAGGGATGGCTGCCACCTCAAGCCCTGCCCAGGCCCCACAAGGGCCCCCCCGGGGTGTCCTGAGGCCCCATCTGACATGTCAGGTACCATCAGGGCCTTCTCTGAGAGCCCCCCCAACCCCCTACAACAGACTCAGGCTCCTTCCTGTCTAACTGGGACCTCACCTCCCCGTTACTTTGGGGCACTGTGGGGTTGCTATAGAGCAAAGACTTGGGGGAGAGGCTGCCGCAGTGTGGACAAATCACCAGCTGACAGGCCAGCCTCTTCACCTTCCACCCCCAGTCAGGCTGAAACCTGCCCCAGCAGAGCCACAGAATTGTGGCCATGCTAGCCCTGTGTCATGGGCATTCTGGGGGGCACCTAGCAGCTGCTGGGGTGAGGTGTGGACACAGCTGTGTGCCCTGCTACAGATGGACAGCCAACCCAACTGTCAGGAAGGCCCAGGGAACAGAACTTCCTTCGTGGGGCCTCAGGGAGCCGATTGGGCACCACAGGCATTGGCAGTCTGCTCCACTCTGGCTCATCCACGAGGTGACCTTGCCAATTGCAGCTCTAGACACTTGGTTTGCACAAGTGCCATCTCACCCACAGACGCTCGGACGGTGGTGATGTCGTAGGTCTCCAGGCTGAAGATGACTTCGTCCAGGGCCTGGATGCCCTCCTCTGAACTGAAGAGCACCTCGTGGTGCTCACTTCCGATGTGAGCCGCCACCTGCATCAGAGAGAGTGCCGGATGCCTTGGGGCTGGAAGGAAAGCAGCCCCAGAATCTCAGTGCGCCATGGTAGGTGGTCCTGCCTGGGTCTGAGGCCCCTCCGGAGCAGCTTATTGTTTTGGGAAGATTTCTCAGACCCCTGCCGTCCCTGGCTCGGCCTCAGGGGCAAAACTAAAGCCTATCTTGCCTCCACAGCCCCCTGCCCGGGGTCAAATGACCACCTCCAGGCCATGCTATCCTGAGTCAGGCTGTGGCCTCTCCCAGCACCCATGCTACTTCCCAAGCCAAGCATCTGGGACCCCAGCCCCACCCACCAGGCCATGCCTGGCAGGGGGAGGGAGAGGAGGAAGAGGAGGAGGAGGGTTCCCTCTATTACAAAGAGCCTTTGGCACACTTGACTCTCCCAAGCTATAAGGCACAGGCTGAGATGACAGAGACCCCCCACAGGCCCTCCCCCCAGCCTCACGCTCTTCCAGCCCAAGGTCCTGCCAACCTCATGGACAATGTGCCCCCAGCTCAGGTGCCGACCTTCTGAGCAGCCAACAAATCTGGGCTGTCTTCCATGCCGATCGCAAACGTCTGGAGTGGGTACGAGACTCCCGCCTCCTTCAGCTGCTTCAGGAGGGTGGCAGCCACCAAGCTAGAATCCAGACCCCCTGAGGAAGCGAACCCACATGTGATGAGATGGGATGGATGCAGGGCTGGTCACAGGGCAGGTGGGATGCCTTCCTGGGCCGGGCTGGGGGCACTGAATTGAAAAGTGTATTGGGGAGGGCGGAGTGAAAAACCTGGGCAAGGGATGAAGGGCTCCATCTGGACCCTGCTCCTGAAGGCCGCAGGGAGCCACAGGACTCAGCCAGTCAGTTCTCAGCCCTATGGGCTTTACTTCGCACATTTAAGGACTTTATTCTGAGAAGCGCTTGCCGGTTTTCACCAGACACCCGGCCCTGGCCAGAGGCAGAGCACTAGCGGCTTCCAGTGACAAGGAGAGGAGCCTGGGCTTAAGTAAAAGGCAGAGAGAGCCCCTGCCGCTTCTTGAGCTGTGGCAGTCAGACTCGCTCTTTAGAAGGATCAAATTGGCAGCCGCAGATATCTGGGGAGACCAGGGAGGAGGTCCAGCGAAGAGGCTGGACAGGCATGGGAAGTGCTGAGGACAGGGCTGGCTGGAGCTCTGTACACTAGAGAACACTGGGAGGGAGCCTGGGCAGCAGCAGCAGGAGCAGTAAGGAACCTCCTCGCAGGCTGCCAGCCTCAGGACTCCTCCTCCTGCACATCCCGCCCTGGGGAGCAGCTGGCCCTTTACCTGACAGGAGACAGCCAATCCTGCGGTCAGTCATCAAGCGCTTCTGAATGGCGTGGTCAAAGAGCAGCCGGATGTTAGCCTTCACCGCCTCAAGATCAAGGCCTGGGAAGAGAGCAGAAGAGTGGGGGCCCCCTTCCATGCCACCCCCAGCCCCCAGGCGCCATGCCCAGCTGCCTGCCTACCTGAGGACAGCTTCTCCAGTGGGTGGTAGAGGGCGTGGAGGGGCGGGTCTTTGCAACCATGGAACTTCACGGTCTCCACTGACACCACCTTCCCATTGGTCCTGAGGTCCAGGACTTGGTAATGGCCAGGAGGGAAGGGCTCGATCTGGAGGTGGGAAGCCGTGGGGTGCTTCAAGTCCACCAGGCCTGGGGGTGCAGGGACACAAAGGATGGACAGGCGGGATGGTGTCCTGGCCTGCCTCCGTGAGGGACGGACAAAAGGTGACCCCCTCCAACATCCATCAGCCAGGCTCAGTCCCCATCTAAGTACCTGCTGGGTCCTTGGTGGTCCCCCCCAAGCCCTCTCCATCTCTGTTCCTTCATTCACAAAGTGTGAATGACTTCCACACACCCCACCAAGGGAGCACCTGTGAACCAGACGAGTCAAGTGCGAATCCTGACTGCACCTCCTCAGCCTCCCTCCCCCACCCCCTTACCAGGGGAAAGATAGCAAGATGACCACAAACATGGAGCCCAGCTAGCCGGGTGGGTGGTCAGGAAAGCCCAGCAAGTCACCACTCCACCAGGCCTCAGTGTCCTGATCTGTGAGATGAAGCCACCCTTCAGAGGCAGGACGTCCTGGGTAGCCCAGTGCCAGTCCTGCCCCTCACTGGGCCCCTGCTGAGAGGAGCAGCCCCTCCCTGTCCCCACTGTGTAGATCTTGCTGAGATAAGGAGCCCAGAAGCACCCCCTCCCCCAAGCCTGGGTAGGGGCACCCACAACTACCCCCCCCCACACACACACCATGTATTCCCTGCTGATAAGCACCAGCTTGGAGGCAACCACGCCAAGTCCTGGGGGCCTCAGCCCCAGGAGCAGGTGCCTAAAACACTGGAGTGGGGCCAAGGCTGGAGGGGAGGAGGCTCCCCCCAGTCGCATGCCCTCATTAAGCTTTCATTTGATTTATGGGGTACTGCCACCCCTCCTGGAGCCAGGCCAAGGCCCCCTGCGCTCTGGCTCTAGGCCTGGGACACATGGTGCCACCAAGACCTGAGGACTCTGCCTTCCTCACTCCAGTGAAGGCCACATGTTTATTTGGTCTGGCTGGGTTACACGGTTGTGCCCTTCACACCCAGCAAGGCTCCTGCTTGCCCTGGGCCAAGGCCACCAAGGCTGGTCCCGCCCCAAGCCCAAAGCGTGGGAAACTTCTGAAGGCAGCAGCCTCTGGCCAAGAAGCCCCGGAACCCTGCTCTCAACATGCCAACTCCCTCATGGTGCCCCTCCTGAAATGACATGCACAGAGCTAAAGAGGACCCAGCTGTGGCCTGACCAGGACAGAGGGCAGTGGGACTCCTGGAACCCAGACCCACCATAAAGCAATGCCTGAATGCACTCACTCTTGATGGTAAAGAGGGTTGTGCCAACAGAGGCCAGGCTGGTGGGGCCACACCTGACAGGAAAGAGCCCTCCGTCCCAGAGTTCTGGCAGTCAGGACCCTCCCCTCCAGAGCTCAGGAGGCCAGGGCCCTCCCTCCTAGAGCTCTGGTGGTCAGGACCCTCCCTGAGCTGTATGGGTCACCCCACATAGCTCCAAAAGGAAGCAGAAGACACCCAGACCAAATACACTTGAGGCGTCCCATCCTTCAGTCTGTCCCAAACCCCGAACACTGCCTCCTGGGCTACTGAGCCACATCTGATCATGGATCTCAGGACCAGCTAATGAGGGACAGCTTCACCCTGGGTCCATTGGGATCTGAGAGGCTCCAAGTGTCAGCCTTGCCTTGAAGAACCCAGCTGGTCACCTGAGGACCCACCCTCTAGTGGGCCCTTTCTCAAATGGGAGCACATGAGCCCCCCACTGCACACATGTGTGCACCACACACACACACAAATACACACACACCCCAGCCAAAGGACCAAACACAAGCCGCCAACATTTCCACATCCCGTGTACCTTTGGCTTCCGAGCACACAGCCAGAAATCCTTCCTCCGTCAGCACTCTAAACAGTGGTCGGACACCAAAGGTGTCGCGCCCCAGGAACACCTTGCGGTTGGCGGTGTCCAGAAGAATGAAGGCAAACACACCATCCAGCAAGGGGGCCGTCTGCTCAATACCGCCTCTGTCGTACAGATGGAGGAGGATCTCCCCATCCATCTGTGTCTGGTACTCAAAACCAAAGTACTTCTGTAGCTGGGGGGATAAGAGACATGGTTGTGAGGTCTGGCCATGGTACCCACAGATCCTGGTTTCTGGAGACAAGGCCAGCCTACGCTCAGCTCTTTCCCCACCCCCAAGCAGGGCCCACGCTGCCATGTGCCCAGACTCGAGGGCGCAGGCTGCCAACCTCAGAGCAGGAGCTGGCTGCAAGCCGGTCCACCCATCATCAGCTCTGGGCAACCAAAGACACAACGCATCTGACCTGGGGGACCAGCTGACCAGGGCCTGGAAGAATTGGACGTCTGGGGCCTGGAAGGTGTCTGAGGGTCAGCTCGTTCGCCTTTGTCTCCCTAGTACTCAGTAGGTGCCACATAAATGCTTGTTCCCTCCTGTCTTCCTGAGGGGTATGGTCTGTGCCTCCTCCCTGCCCATGTCTCCTGGCACTAGCCCTCCAATATCTCCCCTACAGCCCAGCACAATCCACCTGAGTGCCTTCAGGAGCCACCTGCTTTCTCAGCCTCAACCTGGGGCACAATCCTCGGCCCTAAGTCTGGGGAGGGGTTCAACAAATTCAGCTCAGTCATTTATGAGGAGACGGTACTGCAGACAGAAGGGACTGGACAAGAAGAGAGGGGAGAGAGAAGGGAGGGGAAGAGGAGGGGAGGGGAGGAGAGGTGAGGTGAAAGGGGGGGGAGAAAGAGAGGGGAGAAGGGGAGAGAGAAGGGAAGTAGGAGAGAGCAGGGGAAGGAGGGAGGGGAGGTGTGGGAAGGAGAAGGAAGGAGAAGAACAGTGAGAAGGAAGGATGGAGGGACTGGAACAGGCTGTACCAGAAACTCCCCAGCCCCAAGCAGAACAAAGAGACAGGGAAAACAGCCCCAGAGCTGCCCAAATCACCCCAGGGAAAGGCTAAGTGAGCACCTGCGATTGGGCTAAGAAAGGGGCTGGGCAGGGTATGTGCCTCCCAGACTTTTGAGGAAATCAATCGACCTCCGAGGCTAAAAGGCAGACGGTCAAGAAACGTCAAAGCCAGAGCCAAAGCAGATGCCTGGGCAGCTAGCTAAATTCAATTCAGTTCAGTAAACATTGATTAGGCGCTCCCAAGACACAAAAAGGGGCAGGAGACAGTCCCTCCCCTCAAGGAGTTCATAATCTCCTGGAGAGAGATCATGCAAAGGATAGAGAGGACAGACGGGAAACCAGAGAAGGGAAGGAAGGCAGCGGAATTAAGGGGACTTGGAGAAGGCTTCCAATAGAAGGTAAAATCTTAGTTGGAACTTAAAGGAAACCAGGGAGGTCAGGAATCCTCGGAAAGAAGGAGAGGGTTGCAGGCATGAAGGACAGCTGGAGAGAATGCCGGGAGCCAGATGGAGGATCTAGTTCAGGGAATAGCCGGGAGGCCCGGGAGCAAGATGTAAGAAGATTAGAAAGGGAGGGGAAAAGGGGACAGCTGACGAGGGCTTAGAGTGCCAAGGGAATATTTGGTATTTGTTCCCAGAGGCGAGAGGAAACCACTGGAGTTTATGGAATACGGGGGTGACGTGATCAGATCCACAAATCCCAGAGAGAGTAAGGTAGGTGAAATTGACCACAGATGTAGCAGAGGCGAAATCGACCAGAAGTGGAGGAGGTGAAATGGACCAGAGATGTAGGAGAGGTGAAATGGATCAGAGATAGAGTGGAGGTGAAATGGACCAGATGGAGTAGAGGTGAAATGTACCAGATGGAGTAGAGGTGAAATGGACTAGAGAAGTAGGAGAGGTGAAATCGACCACAGACATTAGGGAGGTGAAAAGGCCCGGGAGGGAAGATATCAGGGGTGAAATGGCCGGGCCTTGGCACCATATTGGACACTGTCGGTAAAAGAGCGGGGACCCCAACGGACAGGAAGATCAGGGGTGCCAAAGGCAGAAATGAAGCCGTTTCCCCGGAGGTCTGGGACCCCTCGCCCCCGTTCAAGCCGAAGGCACGATGGAATGAATGTGCTCCCAGCCCCCCACCCTGTGCCCAGTGTGACAGAATGTGACCCGAGTGGCGCCCCCGTTCCTCACCTGCCGGTGGTTGTAGATCTCGCCGTTGTAGCACAGCCACAGGGAGGGGAACTTCTGTAAGCGGAGGGGCTGCATGCCGGACACGGGGTCCACCACGGCCAGCCGGTGGAAGCCGAAGCAGCAGTTGGTGAAGCCACGCACATTCTCGAAGCGGAAGGCGTCGGGGCCCCGGTGGGCGATCCTCATGGCGCTCAGGCACTGCGCCGGCAGGCCCTCATCGCTGCCGAACAGCGCCCAGATGCCGCACATGGCAGGGCCTCAGTTTACCCCAGTGACGGAGCGGGCGACGGGAGCTGGCAGCTGGGTCTAGATGGCTTAGCCGCGGCGGGGAACAG
>JAQQSW010023770.1:0-10210 GCA_028646575.1 Pseudocheirus occidentalis
GGGATAGGAAGGAGGGACATATGATCACTGTCACAATATGTCCACTATGAAGATGTCCTGCATAATCATACCTACACAGCCTGTATTGAATTGTTTGTCCTTCCAGTGGTGGTGGGTGACAAGGGAGGAATCGAAAGAATCTAGAATTTAAAGCTCTGCAATACCTGCAACTAGGAATTAAGATATACAGGGACTGGGGTAGGGAGACCCCACCCTGCCCTACCAGAACGTTAGAGAGCAGACCAGGGGAGGGGTTCTACAGTGGTATCGATGTTTTGGGGTTGGGGTAGGGGAAAGATGGGGAGAAAATTTGTAATTCAAAAATCTCATGGAAATGAATGATGTAAACAAGAAACAAATAAAAATTTATTACATAAAAAAAGAAATATCGTTGATGGTTCTATATCCCAAAGAGATCATGAAAAAAGGGAAAAGACCTATTTGTACAAATATATTCATATCTTTTTGTGGTAGTTAAAAATTGGAAATGGAATGGATGCCCATCCATTAGGAAATGGCAAAACAAGCTGTCATATATGATTGTGATGGAATATTATTGTGCTATAAGAAATGACAAGCAGAGTAATTTCAGAAAAACCTGGAAAGACTTACATGAACTGATGAATGGTGAAGTGAATATAACCAGTAGAATGTTTTACACAGTTTAACACCATTATTGTTCAATGAAGAACTGTGAATGACTCAACTATTATCAGAAATCCAATGAGGCAAGACAATCTCCAGAAGCCCTGATGATGAGACATACTATCCACCTCCAGAGAGAACTGATATTGTTTGAAGACAGACTGAAGCATGTTATTTTACTTACTCTCCTCTGTCAGGTGGACAGTTATATTTCTTTCATTTTTAAAATTTAATTCAAGTCTTCTTATACAAAATGACTAATATGGAAACATTTTATATAATTACACATATGTAATCTATATCTGATTGCTTACCATCTCAGGGAGAGATGACAGGAGGGAGGGTGGGATATAATTTGGAACTCAAAACTTTAAATAAAAAGATCTTATTTTTTAAAAAGAACCTACATCTACAAAAATATTTATAGCAGCTCTTTTTGTGGTGCAAAGAACTGGAAAGGGATGTCCATCAGTTGGGGAATGGTTGAACAAGCTGTGGTGTATGATTGTGATAGAATATTATTATACTATGAGAAACAATGAGAAAAATCTGGGAAGACTTGTATGAACTGATGCAAAGTGAAATAAGCAGAACCAGGAGAACATAACATATGGTAACGTCATTGTAAAATGATTAGCTGTGAAAGACTTAGCTGCTCTGATCAAGACTATGATCTGAAAAAAAAAAGACTATGATCTGAGACAATTCCAAAGTACTTAAGATGAAAAATGCTATCTACTGCCAGAGAGAGAACTGTTGAAGTCTAAATGCAAACTTTTTCACTTTCTTTGTTGTTCCTGCTTTTCTTTATGCAACATGGCTAATATGGAAATGGGTTTTGCATGATTTAACACATATAGTTAATATCATATTGCTTGCCTTCTTGGTGGTTAGGGAGGAGCAGGAAGGAGGAATAGAATTTGAAACTCGAAAACTCTTTAAATAAATAAATAATAATAAATATTTTTTAAAACCCAATATTTAAGAGAGTAGGTAGATATACTTCTAGTCCAGTACCACATCTCTCTGAGGAGAGGAGAGTGTCCTCCTGCACCAATTTCCTGCTTCCCCAACTGGCAAAAATGAAAAGTCTCTCTTGGAAAAGAGTGGGGGAAGAAAAAACTAGAAACATGTATTTCGATGTTGAGCCACACAAGAGCAGCCCTCACTATACTTGTAGAGGGCTCTCCTCTACACTTGTCAGACCCACACACTTCTTACATGTGGAGCCTCTCTCTCCCTGCATTACTATGATCATTATACTAATCTGGTAAAATATATATATATGGAAAATGGATACTGTTCTTCACTTCATCTTAGGCAACTAGGTAGATAGAGCTCTGGACCTGAAGTCAGGAAGATCTAAATTCAAATCAGTGTGACCTTGGACAAGTCACTTAACTTCTGTTTGCCTAAGTTTCCTTAATTATGAAATGTGGATAATAATAGCACTTACCTCCCAGGGTTATTGTGAGGATGAATTGAGATTTTTTTTTAAGTGTCTGGCATACAGTAGGCACTAGCAATTATTATCCTCAGCATTCTTATTTGTATTAATCAAGAGCACCTTTCCCTTCTCTAGTTGCTACCCAATTCTATGTTTCAGGAAAACAAGGTGTTTGTTTGTTTTTCAGGTAGGATCAAATACTTCAGATTAAAGTACTGTCCTAATGTTATGTTATAATATGTGGCCTAAAAGAGGAGGAGGGTAGAGAGAAACGCTAGCATGCTTTCATGACTGAGAACAGTTTATCAAAACCTGCAGAGAGTGCTTTGGACTTTTATATTTTACCAATCATTATCAGCTGAAAGGAAGAACTTTAATTGACCCTTATTAACATGTATCTATCAATTTTATGGCCTCTTAGGTGTTGCTCTTATTTATATGGTCAAGGCCACATATTTCATTCTTTGGGTTCTGTTTTCCTCACTCACCATCACGTAATGGGTCTTTCCGTGTTTCTCTGCATGGGAAGTAGAATATAAGTTCCTTGTATCATTCTTAGCTTTGTGTCCCCTGTACCTGGCACAGTGACAAGCATAGAGACTGATAAATGCTGGTATAGTCTCTAAATTCTTTAGATGAATTATTCCTTATACTATGACAATAGTCCATTGTGTTCACAAACCCCAATTGTTGGGCATATATTTTGTTTTCAGCTTTTAATGTTATAAATAATAATGCTATGTATTTTTTTCTTGAGTCCCTGTGGTATGGTGAATAGAGAGCTGACCTCAAAGACCTGGGTTCAGTCCCATCATCTGGCACATATTGTCTATGTGATCCTAAATCACTTAACCTCTTTCCATGGGGTCAAACTCAAATAGAAATGGGTATCTGTGGGCTGCATTAGAAAACCACAAATTTGGCAAAGAATTGGAAATTGAGGGGATGCCCATCAGTTGGGGAATGGCTGAAAACAACGTGATGGAATACTATCACACTATAATAAATAATGAGCAGGCAAATTTCAGAAAAACCTAGAAAGACTTACACGAAGTGAGCAGAACCAGGAGAACATTGTACACAGTAACAGCAACATTGTGCAATGATCAACTATGATGGACTTGGCTCTTCTCAGCAATACAATGATCTAAGATGATTCCAAAGGACTCATGATGGAAAAACGTATCCACACCCAGAGAAAGAATTATGGAGTCTGAATATAGATTGAAGAATACTCTTTTAACTTTTTTTTTTGTTTTTTTTTCTTTCTCATGGTTTTCTCCTCTTGTTCTTATTCTTCTTTTACAACATGACTAATGTGGAAATATGTTTAACATGATTGTCCATGTATAACCTATATCAGATTACATGCTATCTTGGGGAGGAGAGGAAGGAGGGATGGAGAAAAATTTGGAGCTC
This sequence comes from Pseudocheirus occidentalis, assembly GCA_028646575.1. Lineage (NCBI taxonomy): Eukaryota > Metazoa > Chordata > Mammalia > Diprotodontia > Pseudocheiridae > Pseudocheirus > Pseudocheirus occidentalis. The sequence continues at coordinate 3,512 of JAQQSW010023770.1, forward strand.
AAAATCTTACAAAAATGAATGTTGAAAACTATCTTTACATGTAATTGGAAAAAATAAAATACTATTAAGGGCAAAAAATTTTTAGAAAGAAAACCACAAATTAACACTACATTGTATTGTATTTTTCATTTAATTTTGTTAAATATTTCCCAATAACATTTTAATCTGTTTCAGCCCCACTCTGGACAGTGGACAGTTGGAAACCTCTGCTTAAGCAGCTCTCTAAGATTATAAGCTGTAGAGAGGGTGCTGACCTGAATTGATAAAAGGGATTTTCTTGCCTGAAAATTCCTTATCCCCTAAGTATTTTTTTCTTATATGGATCTTTTTCTATTCTCGTCAGCCTCCTTTGGGTATAAGCCTAGTAACAAAATGTCTGTTCTAAGGAATGAATAATTGAATTACTTTTTTTCAAAGACCATACATCCTACTGTGTAGGAGTTAGAAGGCCTGTGTTCAAATTGTGGCAAAATAATTTAGACCATATTTGATAAACAATGGTAAGCCATTAGGGAGTAACGTGAGCAAAGTTATGCTTTATTAAGATTAATCTGATTTCAGAGTGTTTGAAGGCAGGTGAGACTAGAGGCAAAAAGACAAATTGAAAGGTTAAGGTTAGTATAAAAATTCAGATAAAAAACAATAGGGAGCGGTGGCTAGGTGGCACAGTGACTAGAGCACTGGCCCTGGAGTCAGGAAGACCTGAGTTCAAATTTGGCCTCAGACACTTAACACAAAATCTAGCTGTGTGACCTTGGGCAAGTCACTTAACCCCACTGCCCTCCAAAAAAGCAAAAAAAAAAAAAAACCAACAATAGGGGCCCAAACTAAAGTAGTTGCAATGGGAATGGAAAGGAAGAGGCAGATTCAAGACTTTCTTTTAGCATCGTAGATTTATAGGTTGAAGGACCCTTAGGACCCATCTGGTCCAACTCCATCATTTTACAAATGAAGCTGAAAAAGTCTCATAGACATGGAAGGCACAAACAATAATTCCAACAGAATATGAATTGACAGTCAATGTCATCTGGTAGCCAGAAACAACAACATAAATTTTGCTGTCTTCATCTGAGAAGTCCCACCATTGTGAAAATGCTGGTACAATTACTTGTTTGACTCATCTCACACTAGATACTGATAGAGCTATATAGGACTTAATTTTCTCTTGCTCTCTGCCCAACCAAGCCTCCAGATACTTATTTTGCTTTGCCCTTGATGGACAAGCTTATAAGTTGAGATTTAAAGAGAAGATATTTCTTGCCTGGTGGTCACGCCTTATCAAGGATTTGCTGTTATTTCTCCTTGTTAGTATTGGCAAGGGAGGGTGAAGGTATAAATGGGGGGCGGTGGAGAATAGAGATAGAGGGGTAGTCTAAAGACCCCAGGTTCATTAATTAATATCACATACCCCACTTCTGATGCTTGCAATCCTGGGCAAGTTCACTTCCCTCAAGTTTCCCCAGTTACAAAATACCTCATAGTCTTGTGGGGAGGAAAGCACTTTGCAAACATTAAGGTGCCATATGAATAGGGATTTTTTAAAACTCTTATTTCTATTATTAGTATAATTCATGGGCTAGCCCCCAAGCTCTGTGCTTAGACAGAACAGGTTTAATTTGGAGACCACTCTAAAAATCATAATTCTTTGACTCATATAACCTCTAATTAAAGCTGCCTCTAGGAAATCTCAAAATATTGCTCAAATATAGCTTGGTTATAGGTCTCCATAGTTGTAGGTAACTTTAGCTCCTATATAAACGATCAAAATAACAGTGCACACATATCAGGTATAGGACAGTCTTATTCTACCCCACAGAAAATACACATAAAGTATTCAAACACATAACGAGGGATATAATGGTCTTCCATCTCAGGTGAATCTAACCTCTCCCAGGGTCTGGCCTCATAACACTACCAGATCATTTGGGTTCCCCTTAGAAAGGAAACAAATTTAGGCTACTAGTGAGGCAACTGTCCATCCCAATATTTTAGACAAGTTCTCTCTCCCCACCAAGATCCATATAGGTACCCAGCCTTATAATACTACTGAGAGGGCTTGGACACACCCAGAAGGGCAATGAACTTGGATTTGCTAAAGAGGAAAGTTCAAGGGATTGACATTCTTCAAAAAATTCATGGTAATGGGAGGCTGTGTCCAAGACCTCCTAAACCTAAAATTCCTAACAAGTGACCCCATGATCGATATTGCCTAGAAAATCTCCTATTTTTGTTTTCTGGGATCTTGCTAGACCAGAAATCTAGGACTCATGAACTCCCACCATTTAGATCACACAGTTCTCTTCTCCTAAGTTATATCCCTACATATATCTCTGCCACTGACACCCTGGCACTTCATCCAGGCATATGAAAACTCCCTCTATCCTGGCTGCTGCCATCTCTTGAACCCAAAAGATTCTATATTTGGGCATAAGGAGGCAAATGTTCAATCAGTCCCCTGAGGGTCTATGACAAAGCTCAGACATTATCACCCTCACTCTTCTCCCCAGGGACCAAAGTTCACTCTCAGGTCTCTAATTTCTTATTTGTTCTCATAAAAGACCCTAAATTTGTAATGAAAACTCCCTTTAATACACCTGCTACAAAGAAATGTCTTTGTGTGAGCCATTCAATTCTCCACCTTCCCCTACCGCCCCCACCCCCCCATAGAGGAGAGTGAAGGAAATGGTTTTACCATCCATGAACCAGTACTAGGCATGTCCAATAGATGTTACATAAGTCATGATTGTCAGTGGGCATGTCTATGCTCCATCTTCATAGGAAGATAAAATCAATTATCCTCCAGAGAAAGATATAATCAAAGTATCAAACTGACTATTCCCTATATATGACATTCTATATCCTGTCTTATCTCTCGTGTCTAGAATAGAATCTCTCCTTACCTTTGCCTCAGAGAATCCCTAGCTTCCTTTGAGAGACCTGTTCTGATCTCTCCCCTCCTCCTCTTCCTCTCCCCAACTCCAACAGTAATGCCTTCTCCACTGCCCCACAAATTAACTCTGAATATATTTTGTATTTACTTTCTGAGCATATATTGTCCTCCCCTTGCTCCTGCCCATTAGAATACAAGCTTCTGTAAGTCAAGAACTGTTTCCTTTTTTTGTTGTTGATTTTATATCCCAAGCACCTAGCACAGTTGTTGGCACATTGTTATGCACCTAATAAACGTTTGGTGGATTAATGAGTGAGTGAGTGAAAGAGTGAAGAAAGGAAGGAAAAGTCCCAAAGTTTCCCTGCCCTGTGAGCCCATCAAGTTGATTAACCCTCCACATTTTTATTATTATATCCTCTCCCTTTCTGTGGCCAGTTTACTTTAGTTATTCACACAAAAAAAGAAAATGTTGCTTGGAAAAAAAAAATTGTCCAATATCAATAAACCAGTTGTTAAGGAATCAGGTTGCCAAGCTACAGGAAAGACAGTCAAGCATTACACCCTAAAAGGAGCTTGGGAGGTATCAGAGTAATCAGTCTGATTGCCTGACATCCTTGTTATGGGAAAACCCAATTCATTGCCCCCAAAAGAGGGATTACATGCCAAGACCAGGGCCCCCAACAAAGGCTTATATTCATATAGCTCTTTGGAGGTGAGGAGAAGCTTTCTGTCTCTGTCTACGTCAGCAGTGAAGAGAGAATCAGCTGGAAAGAAATGCTGGGTCAAGTTGTCATTAATTATTAAGGTTCAAGTGAGTGGGAGGTGGAGAGGCAGACTGAGCATTCCCAAGGCATTTGGCAGCATGCAGCTCTGTATTTATTATTTAGCACTGTCTTCCTCTGAGTAATTTCCACTACTTTCAGCATTAGGGGCTGGCTTAAAAACAAAACAAAACAAAACTCCATTTATTCCTCAAAACCTAGGAATACTCATTTCTCACTTGTGGTGAGATTCTAAGGTTAAAATTTCAATTTGGTCTCAACTTTTGTGACAATTCTTCATACTAAGGAAAGAAAATGCCCTACTAAGGCCACTTCGTAATTCATAAATTATTTCAGATCATTCATAGTACAATGGTGAGGGTCCATTGATTGCCAATCCTCCCCTATTTAAAGGTAGTTACTTTGGTTAGGTTTGCGCATTTCTTTATTAAGTCAATCAAAACTAGACTGCTCCAATTGATTAAGGAGTTAGTTCATACATTGAGGAACTTACACGAAAGAAAGAATGAATGAGGGAGTTCAAGGGTCTGAAAGCTGAGAAAAAGGAATGAGAACATCATCATCACCTACAACAACAAGAATGAGAAGTGGGAAGCAGGAATGGGAACATAAAGACCTGAGCTGGAAAGGACAACTACCAAATAGATAAAGAGAAAGTAGGACTCAGTTGTGGCAGAGACAGATCAAAGTGTGCTGGAGCCAGCTCTAACCAGCTTGAGAGAATCTATTGCTAAATTTTCAGTGAGCATTTATCCCTCAAAAATTGGCAGTTGCTACAAATTGCAGCTTGATTTATTATTTGTCTAGACTTAAGACAGTGTTATTAATTCAGATTGCACTTAAAAGTATGTGCCCACTCACTTTTTTTGTGGGAGAGAGTCTGGTTGTTGAACATTTACCAACATACCCCTACATTGCTTTGTGACCAGTACTTGAGTTTGGCAAGAGGGAAGAAGACTCAGAAAATGAAAGTCATCTTCAGACCTAGCTAAAAGAAACATTTAAAAAATAATGGCAACAATAAATAATGATTATGATGATGACAATAATTGGCATTTATACAGCACTTAAAAGCTTTAAAAGTACTAAGCATATCTTATTTGAGGCTATCAACACCCCCGGAGAAGGGAAATATAGAGGGGGCCATTAACTCAATAGACATCTCAGAGGAAGAGACCTGGGCTAACACACCAGCTTTACCCACCTCCTCAAAGACCAAGGGAGGCTCTAAGAAAAAGTCTGCTGTTTCTTCAACTTCTCTTCTTAGTACCTGATTCTCAATAGACATTGCAATATTCTATGTGGCCTCTTCACTCAAACCTTTCTGCTAACCTGAATTTTGCCTTGACCACAAAAAGGACAAGGGTTAACTTGTTGTTCAGTCATTTTGCAGTAGCATTCAGTTCTTTGTGAACTCATTTGGGGTTTTCTTGGCAAAGATACTAAAATGGTCTGCCATTTTCTTCTTCAGCTCATTTTATAGATGAGGAAACTGAGGCAAACCGGGTTAAGTGCCTTGCCCAAGATCATACAGCCAGTAAATGTCTGAGGACAGATTTGAACTCAGGAAGAGGAGTCTTCCTGATTCCAGGCCTGGCCCTCTATGCCCTATGGCACCACCTAACACCCACTAGGTGGTTAACTAGAGATAGACATAAGTGTAAATTGAGGCAGAGAGCCAAACTTCTTCCTAAATGTTAGTAACTCCCCTATTGGGAACTTGGAGGGATTGTGATTATATTCTTAATTTTTCTCCTATTATAAATTTCCTAAAGCAACAGAGGAAGAAACTATATGGACCTAAGGGGCTATTACATGGCCCATGAACTTAAAGCAAGTTAATTGTTGCATCACAGTATTGCAAAAGGATCATAGATTTAGATCTGGAAGGAATTTTAGAAGTCATCTGGTCAAACCATTGAATTGTACCTAGGAGAAAACTGGAGGCAGATGAGGCATAAAAAGGATGTGACTTGCCCAAGGTCATATAAGTAGAAGTAACAAAGTTGGGATTTGAACCTAGGTTTTCTGACATCAATGCCAACATTCATTTCACTATACCAGCAAGGGTATATATCCATATAAATATATCCATATAATTAAATTCAATAAGCACTTATATACTTACTCTGTGTCAGACATTGCACTAGGAATCTGTGGGCCACATGTGGCCTTCTAGGTCCTGAGTTCAAGTATTACAGAACAATTAAGGGGATTTGTTCTGTGAAGTGTGGATTCAGTCAAAGGGCCAAATTTGGAGATACAAAGATATAAATGACATAGTTCCTGCTTTCAAACAGCTTACATTCTCCTAGGGAGAAACAACATGTACAGAGAAAAGTAAATACAAAATGATTATGTGTTGAAGGTCAGGGGACAAAAGAGGGAACTGAGATAATGAAGAAAGTTTTCCTATAGAAAATGGAAATTTGAGCTCAATCGTGAAGAGAACTAAGGAGTCAGGAGGCAGAGGTTAGAAAGGAGAACATAATAAACAAACTGCAAAGGCTTGGAGGTGGGAGATTGGAATGTTGTGTGTAAGGAAACCAAGACCACTTTATCTGAAATGTAGATTGTGTGAGGGGCAATAAAATCAGAGCCTAATTGTAAAGGGCTTTAAATATCAAACAGTAATTTTTATTTTTTCCTAAAGGCAATAGAGCGCTACTGGAGCTTTTAGAGTAGAGGAATGACATCATCAGATCTGCATTTTTGGTAATATCACTTTAGCAACTTCATGGATGATGGTTTAGACAAAGCAAAGAATGACTACAAGGATGTAAATTAGTAGGCACTTAACAATGGTATAGTTGAGGAAGGATAAGGGCCTAAGGAGGGTGAGGGCTATGTGAGTAGAGAAATCAAATGAGAAAATATTTGTAAAGTGCTTAGCAAAGTACCTGGCACATGGTAGGTGCTGTGTAAATACTATTATTGTTGTTGTTGCTGTTGTCATTATCATTATCATTAAGATATGAGAGATACTACGTAAAGAATATTTATTAGAGTCAGCAATACATTGCAAAT
>JAQQSW010023771.1:0-10210 GCA_028646575.1 Pseudocheirus occidentalis
CCCCCCCCCCAGCTTTTGCTCAGTGTAAGTGCACCCCAGGACCACCACTTAAGACCATGATCTAGATCCAGGCTGATCAATGCAAGAGCCCTTGACCCTGATCAATCGACTCAGCCCCACTGCTGTCGGGAGGCCAGGGGCTCTGAAGCAGCCCAGTGGAGGCCGCTGCTGCTTTCAGCCTTTCTGCTGCTACAGGTGGCCTCTCACTGCTTTCTTGCCCTGGGTGCAGTTTGGCCAGACCACTCTTCACCCCCAAATTTAGCAAAATCCACTGACCTTTCTCTTAGCCTACTTTCCTCTGGCCTGATAAATGTAGGAACTGTTCCTCCAGTACCGCCGATCTGCTCTCCTATAGATTTGGCTTGACCTGACTGCCCTGGGGCCTGGCTGGGCTGGGGTTTAGGGCTGGGCCGTCTGTGGCTCCCAGACTGCTGCAATGAGCCCCACCTACTGAGCTGCCTGCAACAACAGATGCATTTTCTGTATTTTGGAGAGTCTTGGAGATCTAAAATTTGTTTAGAGTCATATTCTATGGGTGTTTAGGGTGGCTGTGTGGGAGCTGCCAAACTTTGCTGCTTCTACGCAATCTTGGCTGCACCCCCCACATTGCACTGTATTATAAGAGAGAAAGCATGACATAGTAGACAGAAAAAGAAAGATCTGGGTTCAAACCTTCCCTCTTTTATTCCTTGTCTAAAACAATGAGCAACTCACTTAATCTCTAGTCACTTTATATAGCTACCTCCCTAAATTATAGGTCATTTTCATTTTGCTTCCATGAGGAGAATTCTCATGGAAGCAATGGCATATTTAAAAGTGATCCTTCATGTATCATTATGGATGTTTGGTTGTGCCTGACCTTTCATGACTCCATATGCATACTATGCATGGAATTTTCTTGTCAAAGATATTGGAGTGGTTTGTCATTTCTTTCTCCAATGGATTAATGCAAATAGAAGTTATGTGACTTACCTGGGGTCACACAATTAGTATGTGTCTGAGACCCAATTTGAACTTGGGTCTCCTGACTCCAGGCCCACCACTCTATCCACTGCACCACCTAGGTGTTTAAATATATTTTGCCTCAAATTTTTCTTTGTAGGCCATCTCTTTGGTACTTAGAAGTAATGTCCCAAACACTGAGCCTCAGCTTCCTAGAAAAGGCTGATTTCCGTAGATTTTTTTAAATGAATATGTTTTATTTTCCATCTACATATGAGTTTTTTGAACCATCTGAAACAAGAACATTTCTTTTATAATATAGATGATTTATTAACAGATTATACTAGTTTGGAATATGAACTAAAAGACTTAAAATGTTCATGTCTCTGATACCTGATGGCTCCTATGAAGAAATAGAGATCTTGTGTACTCCTGATTTCTAGTCCATGCTTAAATCACGGAACTAAACAATATTGAACATCCAAATTTTTTTGTGAAATAAAATCTTGTTCGCATATTGTAGGGCACTAAGGTACTACTGTAGTTTGTTAAATTTCTGACTATTCTATAAGTCAATTTGCTAAACTGACTTAGCAGATAAAGTCTTTAGCTGGGCATGGGAGACCTTTAATAATTTAGTACTGGTCTGCTTTCCTAACATTTTTTGCTTCTTATTTCTCCTAATGTACATCCTGTTCTAGACAGATGACATGCATATACCATTTATATTAGTAATCTCGAGCTATATTTCATACTACTGCTTCTTCATCTACATATATCCTACTTGTCCACACCAATGAAACAATTTGGGTTTTCTGTTAACTACCTTCTCTCTCTTATTCTGATTGATCCATAACTTCTACTCAGTAATACATATTTTTGTTGATATTTTTGCATAGTTTTGACAAATCCTTCTTCTTTAATGAGTTACAACCTGCTCACACCTGTCTCAAGCTTCTCCATTGTCTTTTGGTTAATCTTCAACTTGAATTATTTGTAGAATAAGGCATTCACATATTCCTTATTTTTTTTAATGTTAATCTAATGTACACACAGAAGTCTGGCTTCTTACTACAAAAGTGTCATCTACTTAGCTTATTTGTATCAGTAGTAAATACTATCTTTCCTGAGTTGAAGAGTAGTACTTTTAATGATTTCCTTTGTGGAAGAGATTGATTGGTAATTGATTTTATTAACTCTGCTAAAAAAAAGATTTCACACAGAGATATAGAGTATATTTAAATGGTTCATTTTGTCAATAATACAGAAAAGGTAGTAATGGCAGTGCCAAGTGTGCGTTTTTGTTTGGTATTAGAACATCTTCCCCACACTGAAACACAAGACATTAATAATCAATGGCTAGCATTTATATGGACCTTTACATTTGCAAAGTGCTCTATATAACTTGAGTCATTTGATCTGCACAAGAACCCTGTGGGGTAAGTGCTATTGTTATTCCCACATTAAAGGTGAGGAAACCAAGACTGAAAGAGGTTCAGTGACCTGCTTGGAGACACATAGTGAGTGTCACAATTTGAACTCATGTCTTTCAGACTCCAAAACCAATATTTTATTTACTGTGCCTCCTAAAAATATAAGAAACTTGCTATCATAAGCAAAGTTGAATGAATTCCAATTCTTCATACTTCAAAATCATAGTAATAAACTATCCTAAAGACATGTAAGGATTGTCTTACTCTTCTTTCCTCCCTATTATTTGTTATTTTTATTATAATCATTTTTTACCTGGACTATGTCAACTGCATCCGATTGGGTGTGAAGGCTCTTGTCTCTCAAGTCCATCCTCTACATAACTGTTGGAATAAAAACCCTAGGGGTGGCTAGGTGGTGCAGTGAATAGAGCACTGGCCCTGGAGGCGGGAGCACCTGAGTTCAAATTCAGCCTCAGAAACTTAACACAAAAACAAGCTGTGTGACCTTGGGCAAGTCACTTAACCCCAACTGCCCTCCAGAAAGCAAAAAAAGAATAATAATGCTAAAATAATTCTGACTATATTACTTCAAAAATCTTCAGTGATTTTTTGTTGCTTTTCAGATAAATAAAAAAAGTCACCAGCTTGGTATTTATAACTCTTCATAATATTACTTCCATCCCACACTTATTTCACATGCCTCCCTTTCATAAACTGTAATCTTCTAACCCAATTAGTCAACCAGCTATTGCATGGATGTGGCATTCCTTCTCCCTTTGCACCTTTCCACAAGCTGTATATTCTGTAAAAAAATGTAATTCCATCTTTGATTCCATCTCTTACAATCTCAACTTTTTATTGTTTTTATTTTATTTTATTGTTTTTGTCAAGGCAACCGGGGTTAAATGACTTCCCTAGGGTCACACAATTAGTAAGCGCCAAGTGTGTGAGGCTCGATTTGAGCTTAGGTCCTCCTAGTATCAGGGCTGGTGCTCTATCTACTGTACCACCTAGCTGCCCTCCCCTCTCCCTTTGTTTTCCTGAAACTTAAATACACTATAAGGAAAAAAAAACATAGTATAAACTTAAAAATTGAAATTCAAATACAAAATAAGAAAAGAGGAAAAAAGTATACCATGTGTAAAACAGAACATAGAGAGGATTCAAAATATATAACAATGTTTCCATTTCAAGAAAACCTATGAACTAAATAGTGTGCTGTGTTGAGAGTTGTCCTTTTCTTTGCTTTCCTGTTAGTTTTCTTTTGTTCTCTGCTTCTTGACCCCCTGCCCCCAAAGGCTACCATTAAACAGGGATATATTTAAATATAGATATATAGATACACAAACATATATCAACATACATATATAGACATATATAGACACATGCCTCTGGATGTATGTGTACACACACACACACACACACACACACACGTTCCCTAAGAAATTCTACTTCTGATCTTTGCTTTTATTTTTATGCACATCTATTATTTCCTATGCTTCCTAACTACTCTACTTTACTTCTACCCACTACCATGTGCTCCTATTACTTAACCTACCCCTCTCCAAAGATCCTTCCCTTCTCCTCCCATTCTCATAAATCTGAACAACCTTCTGTACCATACCTCGACCTGTTCTATCATTCTCCCCTCTAAAGATCCCCTTCTTGTCCTCCCAAGGTTCCCTCCCTTGTACTCCTATTCCAAATAATCTAAACATTCTTTTATAACCCCCATCTATTCCCTCACTCTTCTCTCATGAGATAGCTCCCTTATCCCCTTCCCCTTCCCTATTCCCTTAGCATTTTATTTATTTCTGTATTTAGACACACAAACACACATATACATACATACATACATACATATATACATACACATATACATACACATATATTGTTCCCTCTTGAATCCCTTCCAGATGAAAGTAGGTTTCCAGAAATAACAGCCTTCCTCCCCCATCCAATTCCACTGTGTTAATTCTTTTTCTCACACCCCATAATTACTCTATTAAGCTGTAAGTAATATCATTTTTAAGTCTAGTTCAATCTTTCTTCCAAATTACCCACTTGCTAATAACAATCTTAGACATATGTTTTATATTTTACATACATAAAAAGTATGCTGTCTGTCCTTCTGAAGACCCTTGCAATTAGTCATTGATATTTAACTTATATTTCTCTTGGCTCTTGAACATCAAATCTTTTGTTAAATTCAGTTTTTTAAACAAAATCCTGAAAGTCTGACAGTTTATTAAATGTCCATTTTTCCCCATTCAGAATTATGCTTACTTTTGTTGGGTATGATATTTTGGGCCAGAAGCTCAGTCAGTTCTTTTAATCTTTGATATAAGTGTTTGAAGACCTGAGGTTTTTTGTCGTTGTTGTTTTTAGTGTCACCACTGTTAGGAATTGTGTCATTCTAAAGTGTGTCACCACCGTATTTGGATTTTTTTCTTGTAGCTCACAATATCTTATCCTTGAGTTGTTGATTTCAGAATCTGACTATAATATTCCTTTGAGTTTTGCTCAATTTCATTTTGCTCAGTTTCATTCAAGATCCATTTCAGTGGATTGTTTTCTGTTTCTACTTTCCTTTTTTGTTTTAATGCTTCAGAACAATTTTAATTGTTTTGTGTATTATTTTGTAAAGCTTCTTCTTTTTTTGGTCATAGCTTCAAGGTATTTTGATTATTCTTATGTCCTCTCTCTTGAGATCACACTTCTTGAGATCAGTTTTCTTATATTTCACATTCTCATCTATTTTTCATTCTTTATTTTTGTTTTATTATTTCTTGGACTATTAAAACTTTGCTGCCTTCCCCTTACCCAATTCTGATTTTCAAGGAGTTGTTTTCTTTCATGAAATTCTGAATCTCCTTTATTAATTGGCTAACTTTCTCTTTGTAACCTTCATATTTTTCTAGAATTTTTTTCAAGTTTTCCTCAATTTGTCTCATTTGATTTTTAAAGTCTTTTCAAAGTTCTTCTATGAATTCTTTTTTACCAGGTGACCGTTTGACTTTTGTCTTTGGGGTAGAAATGGGTTTCATTGCTTCAGTCCTCTGAAAATAAGTCTTCTCCATTCCCATAGTAACTCTCTGTGGTTGGATTCTTTTTCCTTTTCCTGTTCATAGTTTTGTGTAGTAGCTTGCATTTTTATAATCACCTCTAGCCCTGGGGCATGTGGGATCCTGCTTCTACCCTCATATCCTCCAGTTTTCCCTTTTGTTATTTTTAAAAATTTATTTATTTAATTTTAATTTACAACATTCAGTTCCACAATACCTTGAGTTCCAAATTTTCTCCCCCTCCTTCTCCTCCCCCCTCATACCCTCATGGCAGCATGCAATCAAATATAGGATCTACAAATGCCTTCACATTAAGCAATAGTCAGGTTGTAAAGAAGGATTATAATCAATGGAGGGAACAATGAGAGAGAGGAAATAAAACAAAACAGAGAGAGAGAGAGACCGAGACAGAGACAGAGACAGAGAGACAGAGAGAGAGAGAGAGACAGAGACAGAGACAGAGACAGAGAGACAGAGACAGACAGAGACAGAGAGAGAGACAGAGACAGACAGAGACAGAGACAGACAGAGACAGAAAGAGACACAGAGACAGAGACACAGAGACAGAGACAGAGAAAAAACAAGTAGTTTGCTTCAATCTGCATTCAGACACTGTAGTTCTTTCTCTGGATGTGGATATCTCTTTCCATCATGAGGCTTTTGGAGGTGTCTTAGAACCTTGTATTGCTGAGAGGGACCCAGCCTATCAAAGTTAGTTGTCACACATATGTTGTGTCTATAATTGTGTACAAATTTCTCCTGGTGCTGTTCTTCTCACTCAGCATCAGTTTATATAAGACTCTCCAGGTTATGAAATCAATCTGCTCCTCACTTCTTAGAGCCTGATAGTATTCCATTACATTCATATACTGCTATTTGTTTAGCCATTCCCCAAATGATGGGCATCCCCTTTATTTCCAATTCCTTGCCACCACAAAAAGAGCTGCTATAAATATTTTTGTATTTATGGGTAATTTGGACAATTCTGTGATCTCTTTGGGATACAACCCTAGAAGTGGTATTCCTACATGAAAGGGTATGTACTTATTTATAGCCCTTTGGGCATAGTTCCAGAGTGCTATCCAGAATGGTGGAATCAGTTCACAGCTCCACCAACCATGCATTGGTGTTCCATTTTTTTCACATCCTCTCCAGCATTGATCATTTTCATATTTTGTCATCTTAGCCAATCTGAATGGTGAGAAGTGGTACCTCAAAGTTGTTTGGATTTGCAGTTCTCTAATCAATAGTGATTTAGATTTTTAATATAATAGATACCATTAATTTCTTCCTCGGAAAACTGTCTGTTCATATCCTTTGACCATTTATTAGTTGGGGAATGACTTGTATTTCTATATATTTGGGTCAATTATCTGTATATTTTAAAAATGAGACCATTATCAGAGACCCTAGTTGTAAAAATTCTTTCCCAGTTTTCCACTTCCCTCTTAATCTTGGTTACATTAGTTTTATTTGGAGAGAAACTTTTCAATTTAATGTAATCAAGATATCCATTTTGCACTTCATAATTCTCTCTAACTCTTGTTGGTCATAAAATCTCACTTTCTCCATAAATCTGACAAGTAAACTATTCCTTGCTTCTCCAGATTGCTTAGATTATCATCCTTATACCTAGATCGTGCACCCATTTAGACTTGATTTTGGTATACGTTGTAAGATTTTAGTCTGTGCCCGATTTCTGCCATACTATATTCCAGTTTTCCCAGCAGTTTTTGTCAAATAGTGGATTCTTAACCCCAAAACTGGGGTGTCAGGTTTGTCAAACAGTTTATTATAGTCATTGACTGCTGTGCCTCTTGTACCTAATCTATTCCACTGATCCACTACTCTATTCCTCAGCCAGTACCAAGTACTTTTGAGGACTGCTTCCTTATAATACAGATTAAAATCTGATATGGCTAGGTCACCTTCTCTATCATTTCTTTTCATTAATTCCCTTGATATTACAGATCTTTTGTTCTTCCAAATGAATTCTGTTACTATTTTATCTAGCTCTATCAAGTAATTTTTGGTCGATTGATTGGTATGGCACTAAATATGCAATTTAATTTACTTAAAATTGTCAATTTTATTATATTAGGTTGACCTAGCCACAAGCAGCTAATGTCTTTCTAATTAGTTAGATCTGAATTTATTTGTGTGAAAGTGTTTTGTAACTGTAATATAGGTCCTGGTTTTGTTTTGGCAGGTAAATTCCCAATATTTTATTATATCCACAGTAAATTTGAGAGGAATTTATTTTTCTATCTCTTGTGGTTGGATTTCATTAGAAATATATAGGAATGCTGAAGATTTATGTGGTTTTATTTTATATCATGCGGCTTTGCCAAATTTATTTATTGTCTCAAGTAGTTTTTCACTTGACTCTCTAGGATTCTCTAAGTATATCATCACATCTGCAAAGAGTGATAGCATACTCTCTTCTTTGCCGAGTTTGATTCTTTCAATTTATTTTTCTTCTCTTTTTGCTACTGCTAACACTTCTAGTACCAAATTGAATAAGAGAAGTAATAATGGACATACTTGTTTCACCCTGATCTGATTGGAAATGCTTCTAGCAAATTCCCATTACATGTTATACTTGCTGATGGCTTTAGATAGATGCTACTTATTATTTTAAGGAATACTCCATTTATTCCTATACTTTCTAGGATTTTTAATAGGAATTGGTGGTGTATTTTGTCAAAAGCCTTTTCTGCATCTAGTGAAATAATTATATGGTTTCTGGTAGTTTTGTTGTTGATATGGTCAATTATACTGATAGTTTTCCTAATAATGATTGAGCCATCCTTGCATTCCAGGAATAAATCCTACCTGATCAAAGTATAATATTCTTGTGATAAGTTACTATACTCTTTTTGGTAATATTTTATTTAAAATTATTGCATCTATATTTGTGAGAGAAATTGGTGTATAATTTTCTTTCTACATTTTGTCTCTTTCTGATTTAGGTATCAGCACCATATTTGTGTCATAAAAATAATTTGGTCGACCTCCTTCAAGAATCTTCCCAAATATTTTGTAAAGTATTGGAATCAATTACTCTTTAAGTATATGATATTCACTAGTAAATTCATCTAGCTTTGGAGATTTTTTTCCCTAGGGAGCTCTTTGATGACTTGTTCAATTTCTTCTTATGAGATGGGCTTATTTAAGTATTTTATTTCCTCTTCAGTTAATCTAGGCAGCTTATATTTTTGTAAATATTCATCCATTTTACTAAGATTGTCAAATTCATATGCATTTAATTGGGCAAAATAATTCCTAGTTATTGTTTAAATTTCCTCTTCATTGGACGTAGATTATCCCTTTTCATTTTTGATACTCATAATGTGGCTTTCTTTTGTTTTTTTATCTTATTGAATAAAGTTCTATCAACTTTATTGTTTTTTCAATAAAATCAGCTCTTAGTTTTATTTATTAACTCAATAGTTTTTTTAATTGTAATTTTATTAATCTCTCCTTTGGTTTTCAGTATTCTTATTTAGTATTTAATGGGGGATTTTCAATTTGTTCCTTTTTCTAGCTTTTTTAGTTGCATGCCCTATTTACTGACCTCCAGTTTTTGTATTTTATTCATGTATGCATTCAGGAAAATAAAACTTCCCCTAAGAACTGCCTTTATTGAGCAAAAGCCAAGATGGCGGCATAGAAGCAGCAAAGCTCCGCAGCTCCCACAGAACCACCCTAAAAACCCATAAAATGGGACTCTAAACAAATTTTCAGGCTCCAAAACTCTCCAAAATACAGAAAACACATCTGTTGCTACAGGCAGCTCAGCAGGTGGGTCTCTTCACAGCAGTCTGGGAGCCATGGACAGCCCAGCCCAAAACCCTGGCCAGCCAGGCCCCAGGGCAGTCAGGCTGAGCTGAGTCTATAGGAAAGCAGATCGCTGCACTGGAGGCACAGTTACCACATTTATGAGGCCAGAAGAAAAAAAGACTAAGAGAAAGGTCAGTGGATTTTGCTAAATTTGGGGGAGAAGAGCGGTTTGGGCAAACTCCTCCCAGGGCAAGGAAGCAGCAGGAGGCGGCTGTGACAGCAGGAATGGCTGAAAGCAGCAGCAGCATCTACTGAGAGGCTTCAGAGGCCCTGACCTGCAGATAGCAGGGGGGCTGAGGAAACTGATCAGGGCCAAGGGCTCTTGCGTTGAGCAGCCTGGATCTGGACCGTGATCTTGAGTGGTGGTCCTGGGGTGCGCTTTCAGTCACCAAAGCTGGGGGGCTGGGCTGCCACACCCCACTAATATCTCTGGCAGCTGTGAAGGCCCCAGCAATTTGGAACAGAGCTTCCCCTCCCCACCCCCCAGGAAGCAGAGTTCCACAGAGCTAAAAAACCAAGCAATTAATAGACTGGCCAACATGAGGAAAAGGAACAAAGTAAGAACAGCAATAAAACTCTAGAATCATTTTTTGTGGACAAAAAGGATCAAAGCATGGAGTGGGAGGAAGACAGCACAGTCAGAACTCCCACACCAAATGCTTCCAAGATACTGGAAGAATGCCTACAAGCTATGGATCGACCTAGAAAGGACTTTGAAAACCAAATAAGAGAAGTGGAGGAAAAATTGGAAAGAAAATTGAGACTGATACGAGAAAGTTATGAAAAGAGAGTCAACAACTTGACTGAAGAAAACAATACCTTAAAGAGCAAATTAACTCACATGGCAAAGGAGGCCCAGAAAACCAATGAGGAGAAGAATGCCTTAAAAAGTAGAAAAATAGAAAGCAATGTGAAATATCTCCTTGA
>JAQQSW010023772.1:0-10210 GCA_028646575.1 Pseudocheirus occidentalis
AAGGAAAAAGTTCACACTCCTAACTCTTTTCCCCTCCTTGAGATGCCTGTACTCTTATATCACTGTTCTCCTTGGTGAATCCCTGACCAGGATGACTATTTCATGAGGTTGCCAATGCTGCTCGTTTCACTTACAGCTGAACTCATTCCCTGGACTTCTCTGTCTCCTCACCAGTAACCTTGTTCTCTCCCCACCACCCCCTCCCAACTCTCCTTTATGTTTTGTCTTTATTAGAATGAAAGTAGGAAATGTCTTGTTTGCTTGCATTTGTATCCCTGGTACTTAGCCACTTTAACACTGTTTTCCTCAGTTCCTTATCTGTAAAATGAGTTGGAGAAGGAAATGGCAAACCACTCCAGTATCTCTGCCAAGAAAACCCCAAAAGGGGTCATGAAGAGTCAGACACTATTGAAACAACTCAACAACAATGACTTAGTTACTTAACACCGTGTGGCATATCATAAGCACTTAATAAATGCTTGCTCTGTCCATCCATCCATCCATCCATCCATCCATCCATCTATCTATCTATCTATCTATCTATCTATCTATCTATCTATCTATCTATCTATCTATCTATCTGAAATCTTTAGCCCAGTCCTCATGTTTCCCTGGACAAGATGGCATGTGGAAAATATGAAAAAAATGGCATGCCATCCTTGAAGTCCCTAAATTGGTCCAGTTCTAGTTTAACCCCAGAGACATGAGTCTGAACTAGTATCAGTCAGCCTCAGATTGAGAGGTTTTCATAGGTCAAAAATGATTTGGGGATTTGGAGGTGTTTTCAGGAAGTCCCAGGATAACAGTGGGGCTAGACTTAATACCTATGCTTTTATCTCACCCACCCTTCCCATTGTTCATCCTCTGTATTTGGGATAAGAAAACCTAGGATAAATCTTTTATCTACTACTTATTACCTTGATAATTTTGGACAAGCAACACAACTTCTCTGGGACTCAGTTTCTTCATCTGTAAAATTAGAGAGCTGAACCAGAAGGTCTTTACCTTCTTCCAGGTCTAAATCCCATGATCCCAAAGTACTTCTAAGAGAAGACCTGAACTGAGGATCATTAAGAAAGACCTAGACTGGACCCAAAGGGCCCATTGGGATCCACACCTGAGGAACTTGCTCCATGGCTGTCACTTTGAAGTGGAATGGAATGGGAGAAGTATTTAATAAGCACCTACTATGCTCCAGACACTGTGTTAAGTAGTTTACAAACATATTATTTGATCCTGTCATTTTGTTGTGGAATCTCCCTTTGAGTCTTGAGTTATCACAGGTCATTGAACTGTTCAAAGCAGAAAAATCCATAAGGCAAGAGATCCCAGGCAAGTAGAAGAGATTACTGACTTCAGAGGTCTCTTCTTGAACTGAGGTAAATGCAGAGAATTGAGGTATTAGGAAAGATCAGGCCTTGGATTCCACCCACAGTATGAATACATATGTATATGTATGTATGTATGTATGCATGTATGTAGAGATACATACACATATAATACATATACTGTATATGTACTATATATTTGTATCTATGTGTGTATGTATATGTGTGTGTATACATATGAGAGAGAAGGAGAGAGGGAGACCCGAAGTCTTAAACTTAATAGTCTAAAACTGCAGTAAGAATTTTGGGACACCCCATACAACATTCTGCACCCACAGTCCCCCGCCTCAACAGAGAAGGAAAGAAGGTGCATTTTCTCAACTGTTCTTCAGGCCAAGCTTGGTCATTATAATTACACATCTGCATAATGTTCTGAGCAAATGTAGCAGGAGTCCCCCAAGTATAGTAGCTTCCTTACGAGGAGAGTGCCTGCAGACACTATTTGTATGTACCAGTGCCATTAAGGCCTTGCTATAAATTACTGGATAAAGGTTAATAGTGTTGAGCTGTATGCTAGGGAGGGCCTTACTCACAAAATTGCCTCATTTATTAACAGATGATGATAGAAATAAACATTGGAGAGAACAAGGGGTGTGGAGAGGATAAAAGAGCAAAGTTCTTTGACTATCGCAGGAAGCCCATATCAATATGACCTTAGAAACGTTAGGGCAGCCATGCTAATTTCTAGTGCTCTCTTCTACCCGCCAGAAAATTAGCCTTTATTTCCTATTACCCTTTCATGGTGTAGTGGGTAAAACTGTCAATTAAAAAGTATTGAGGCAGCTTGAACAGTTTTCTATTCTCACTGACAATATTGAAGGGCTAAGAGCTTCATGCAAAGACAGAGTTGGGCAATATTCTCATAATAACAATAATAATAATAACTGGTATTTAGTTGGGCAAAGCACTTCACAAATATCATTTCAACTGATGTCCATAACAACAATGGAAACTTAGTGCTATTATTATTATCCCCATTTAACAGATGGGGAAACTGAGGCAGGCAGAGATTTTTTTTTTTTTTAAGGGTCACCAAAAAAAAGTATTGCTTCATTCTTAAAGTTTTCAAAAGTAAATTTCAGCTGCCCTTCATGCACTAAAATGTTCATTAAGGCTGGGAAGTGAGTTTGAATTTATACCCAGTCACATAACCAATCAATAAACATGTATTAAGTGTTAACTATTTACCAAGTACTGAGCTGGGTGTTAGGATCACAGGATTTGAAAGGCAATAGCTTGGTGCTGTAAAGCATTGGCATAAAAAAAAATAGAAACAGGGCCACTAAGCCATATAGAAGGATCCCTGAAGGCTACACATTGACTTAGAGAACCACACGCTAACATTCATGTTTCATTGTATTTTCATCTATTTTGTTAAACATTGCCTTAAACAATCTTAATCTGGGTGAGCAGGCAATGTGTTTGATGCCTCTGCCATAAAGAAAAGTGTGCTGGATGTGGAGTCAGGAAGATGTGAATGTGATTTCTACTGAAAATATTTGCTAGCTCTGTGACCTGAACAAGTCACTTAGTTCCTCTTACCTTACCTGAACTATTCTTAAGGGATTGTGAGGCCCTAATGAGATGATGATCTATGTAAAGTGCCTTTTGCTGTTGTTGTTCATGACTTTTCATCACCCTATTTGAGGTTTTCTTAGCAAAGATGCTGGAGTGGTTTGCCATTTCATCAAATACTATATAATTGTTAGTAATGTTGCTGATGATGATGGACTTTAGAATCTATCTAGTCCAATTCTTGAACTTCCTTTATAATGTATCTAACAAATGATCATCCAGCCTCTACCCTAACACCTCTTTATAGGGGGGCAACCAACTACTTCCTAAACCAACACATTCCACTTTTGCATTTGAGTTTTATTTTGATTCTTTTCCATTTTCACCCATTGCTTTATGTAAGTGAGGAAGACCCAGAGCTGCCATGATTATGGAGATGGCCAAACGCAAGTTGACTGTGTTTACGTTACACAGACACAGACACACACATACATACACATGTGTATCTGTATGCATGCATGTATATACCCATATATAAATAATATATAATATGTATATATACACATATACACACAGACACACATATTTTGCATATAACTATACATACCTATATGTACATACATATATACTTATATTAATACAAATATATGTATACATGTATGTATTCAATAAATCTCTCGGTATATATTATATTAAAATTCAGGCCATATACGCATGAACACACATATGACCTGAATTTGTAGCTTCACAAATAATACTATTTATTTATCTGGGAGAAAGCATGATGGGACCATAATTTATGGCTAAATCTGCCATTAAAATAAAAGTTTTATTGATGCTATTTGTTTGTGCTATTACAACATTACAGCTTTCCAATACCTCACTCCTTCATTACCGATAAAATCTTTATTATAAGATTAACAAAGTCTAAAACAAAATAGACATAGTGACTGCCTCTAAGAGGGTATGAAATAATTCACCCACAGACTAAATCCTGAATCCTCAAACTCCAAATAGAGACCTCTTTCTACTTCATCCTATTGTCTCAGAGAGTCAACCTGGGACACTGAGAAGTTACACAGCCTACCCTGGGTGTCACAGCACTAGTATGTGTCAAAGGCAGGATTGGAAGCCAAGTATCCTGGATTCCAAGGTGGTTTTCTATCTACTACCCTATTCCAAGCAGGCAAGAGGGACAAAGGAAGGAAGGGTACTTCCTCGTCAGTTCCATGTAGCCAAGATTAGTAATCATGCCTAATCTGATATGTCTAAGTGTTGCTTGCATGTATAACATTGTGGTTTCATCCTGCATATAGCTTTCTTTGTATATATTTGCTTACACATTCTCTCCCCGATTAGACTATGAGCTTCTGGAGGGCAGGGACTTTCTTTTGTCCCTTTTTGTATCTCTGGTGCTTAGCACAATGCCTGGAACATATAGTAGGTGCTTAATAAATGTTATTTAAATTATTGATTAGGTATAGTATTCTCCAGGTTCTGTTTTCTTCACTACGCATCACTTTTTATAAGTCTTCTTTTTCTTTTTTCTTTTTTTGCTTTTTGGAGGGGGAAGGCACAGCAATTGGGGTTAAGTGACTTGTCTAAGGTCACATGGCTAGTAAGTGTTAAGTGTCTGAGGCTAGATTTGAACTCAGATTCTCCTGACTCCAGGTTCGGTGTTCTATTCACTGCACCACTTAGCCTTCCCAAGTCTTCTTTTTCGATGAGTTCCTCCTATTGGTAATTTCTTACATATATCTGCTAGTTTCTAAGAGTCTGGACATTTGTTTGGGCTTGAAGTTCCTTGCAATTTATTTCCCAATAGATCAGCTATTTAACAAGGATTGTAAATGAGATGGGGGTTCATTAGCTAAGTTCAGTTCTCTCCTTGATAGTTCTGCTTTGGAGTGAATATGGAGATTTCAAAGGAAGCCTGATGCAGGTCAGGCAGGCTTGGCTCCTCCTTCCATATTCTTGGTAGGAGGGAAAGGGAGACTTGCCAGTAGCTACAGCAATAACCCAATGAGTTGGTGAATTCCTAATGTAAGACCACTAGGCACTTAAATTAAGAGCGTATCCAAAAGTACTTTTTCTCCTACTGTGTGTAACTGATGGAAGAGCCTGCAGAATTTCTCTACCTTAGATTGAAATCTTTTCTCCTTCATCTTTTCTGCCTTTTTATATAAAACAGTGGAACTTCCAACACCATTCCAATCTTTATGTGGCAATTACAGGTGGGGCTTGGAACACTAGCAAAGAGTCCTCCCATTTTCTAAGAATAGAAGTTATCTGAAAGCCAGGATGGCATTGGGGCCAAAGGGCATGGGTGTATTCTCCTTTATCCGATAGATGGGTCTATATACTATCAATAAATCAAAGTCACTGATTAAATTAAAAACAATCTTGACTGTTGCTTGGAAATCCCAGACAAACATTTCTAGAATTAACTGAAACTTACCTGATTCCAAAGGAAAAAGTATCCTATGGATTTTTTTTTGTTGGGGGGGGAGTTCCCATTGACATTTACGTAGTGCTTTATAGTTTGTAAGAAAAGAGACTTTAAAGCATGCTTTTCTGTTTTAATTTAATTTAATTTAATTTCCACTTAGTGGCATTTTATTTTTTTCCAATTCCATATAAAGATAGTTTTCAACATTTACTTTTATAAAATTTTGAGTTCCAATTTTTTTCTCCCTCCCTTCTCTGCCCCTTCCCCAAGACAGCAAGTAATTTCATATCGGTCATACATGTACAGTCATATCAAACATATTTCCATATTGGTCATATTGTAAAAGAAGAATTAGAAGGAAAGGGAAAAAACATGAGAAATAAAAGAG
Organism: Pseudocheirus occidentalis; assembly: GCA_028646575.1. Classification (NCBI taxonomy): domain Eukaryota; kingdom Metazoa; phylum Chordata; class Mammalia; order Diprotodontia; family Pseudocheiridae; genus Pseudocheirus; species Pseudocheirus occidentalis. Next base: position 5,741 of record JAQQSW010023772.1, read on the forward strand.
AGAGAAAATAGTATGCTTCAATCTGCATTCACACTCCATAGTTCTTTCTCTGAATGTGAACAGCATTTTCCATCATGAGACTTTTGGAATTATCTTAGATCATTGTATTGCTAAGAAGGGCTAAGTCTATCAAAGCTGGTCATCACACAGTGTTGTAAAACATTTATTTCTTTGGTGTTTCACCAAGATCTTTCAAGATAAGTATGATTATAATCCCCATTTTGCAAATGAGGAAGTTGAAGTTTAATAGGGTTGCAATGACTAGTCACCCAACTTAAGAGAGCAGGAAGTAGGATGTGAATCCATCTGCACTGACTCTAAGGTCAGAAACTACTACTGACTTTTCCTCCTAACTACTTTGAGGTGTGGGGACCAGACCTGACCTGACATTTCATTGATATGGGACCTCCCAGTGAGCAACCTTACTCTCTCCATTCAGAACAGGCCAATGATCTGGAATTTACAGTCTTTTAGAGTTGTATGGGGGCACCCAGAGGTTAAGTCACTTAACTTTAAGTCACAACAACTGGTGTCAGGGGTGGGGCTTGAGCCAAGGTTTTCCTGACTTGTAGGTTATCTCTCTAACTACCATTGCATGATGCTTCTCCTCTCATCCATAACCAATCTTAAAATCTTACAAATTTCATCATCTCATTATAGTTAGCTCTTCATACAACAGTAAAGGAAAGACACAAAAGATGAGTAATGTTGGGTATCTGCTTTAAGTGCCTTACTTAGCAGCTCTGGGCACATTTGTAGTAACACTCCCACTATCTTTACTTCCTTGATACTAGACTGTTCATCTTGTCAGGTCTCACAGGCTGGACAGGGTCATTTTCCTCCTGCAACAGGCCCAAACCAATCCAGGCATGGCTCCATTCATGCAAAAGAGGGCTGTGGCCCTGGGAGTGGCCAGGAATCTGCAAGGCCAGGTTTGTTTTATAGGCCATACTTCATCTACCATTATCTTGCAGCCCCCTGGGAATGGAATGCTGTTTAAGAGTTCACAGGAAGACAGCCCAGCAGGAAGTAGAGAATAGAGCCAGCAGACTGGGAGGGAAGGAATAATTCTGTAGGCAGAAAATAATTATCTGTTCACACCAAGAGTCCTACACTAATATGGTTAGTACATCTGCAATTAGGAAATAGACCTCAACATGGTCAGATTTCATGAAACCCAGGTTTACGTTTCATCTCTAAAACAGAGCATTGACTTGAACTTTTACTGTAGATTTCATTTCTGAAAATGGACATAATTTAGGATGAACATGGACAGTGTAATGTAGTAGTAAAAGGTTTACTGGATCCAGAATAAGGAGCTCTGCATTCTAGGCTCTGCCATAAAAGATTATGTGACCTTGAACAAGGGCCTTCATATCTTTAGGCTTTATTTTCCTCATCTGCAAATGCTGAATGACCTCTGAGGTCTTTTCCAGTTTTATGCATCTAGGACTATCACTTGAGCATTGCCACTTTACAAATAATCACTCAAGATAAAATAAAATTGCATATATATGATACTTTAAGGTTCATGAAGAATTTCCTTCATAACAACACTGAAGTAAGAGTTATCATATTTCTTCACCTTTGACCTTGTAGAATTTGTGGTTGGACAGATCAAAGCCCTGAGGACCCAAAGAATCAACCTTGGATCTGGGGATCTGTAGATCAATCAATTAACTGTGGAAATTAGTTTTTAAGCAGCTCTTGTGGACAATTCACTGTGCTCTAGGCACTGAATGGGAATTTTTTTTTTACAGGATGACTATTTACCCTATTATAAAGTAGCTTACAACTCAAGTGAGGAGAAATACATAGGCGTGCGCACACACACACACACACATATTATGTTTATATAATATATAGCAAGAGAAATGAAGATTATTCTTATGGGCACTTATCTATATAACTTAGACAACTAAAAAAACAACAGCTATCCTATCCATCATGGGATATACAAATATACATGTATCTATATATATACATATACATATATGCATACATATATGTGTGTGTGTAACCTGGATTAAGGAATAAGTTTCAGTAAACTCTAAGAGTTTATGATTAATAGCTGTTGCCACTTTTAACTCTAGAGATAAACCCTTATTTTAGCTCTGCTTCTAGTAGCCATTAAATTATATATATATATATATATATATATTAATATTGATATATGGAATTAAATATTCATGTGAAAAACATACATTATATTTATGTACTGAGATCGTACTTCTTTTTTTTTATTTCTTGGAGGGCAATTGGGGTTAAGTGACTTGCCCAAGGTCACATGGCTAGTTTTTGGGTAGAATGTCCGAGGCCAGATTTGAACTCAGGTCCTTCTGACTCCAAGGCCGGTGCTCTATTGACTGAGCCACCTAGCTGCCCCTATCCTACTTCTTAAAATATACTGAGTGTGTGATCCTGGGAAAGTCACTTAACCTCTCAATGTTCCAGGTAACTTTCTAAGATCATAAATTTCAGAGAAGACAATTACCCACACTGACAGAAGAAGATCTCTATGCTGATGAAATTCCCCATCCTGGATGAGAAAGGCCAACCCTAGTCATCAGGAATAATTTGGTCTATATCTTTTGCTCTTATAATTCTGGGATGCTTCCATCTTTACTGTTTTGTTTTTTTTTTTAATTTCCTATACTTGGTTGCAGTTCAGGTTAGATTTTCCCTTTTCCCGGAACCAGAATCAGCCATCTGAAAACCAGGATGGTATCAAGGCCAGAAGGCATGGGTGTATTCATCTTTATCCAAATGATGGGCCTGTGTACTGTCAAGAAATCCAGGTCATTGATTTAGGGAAAAAATAGTCCTTACTGTTTCTTGGAAATTCCTCCTTTTAGAAAGCTTCAGCAACTGAATAGCTCCAGTGACCCAACCCTTTTACCCCCCTTTTCCCCTATTAGGAGCCAACTATAAGGAGAGATTTAAATCCCTTCTTATTTATTGCCTCTTCCTCAGCACCCACACATTTGCCACCCTCTACTAGTATGGAACTGAGTAAGAATATCACACCTTATCCACAAAACCGAAGAATTTCTTCTAGAGAGAAGGAAACGTTAAAAGATAAGACTGCTCCTTTCCCAGAATCTAGTATTACTTCTTTACCTTTTGGTTCTTAAAATTTGTGACTACATAACTAAGTATGGCGGTAGACACACATTCAATCAGCCTTGGCTTTGAGTGTCAGGCAATCAATCAATTTATTTATTGGCAAATAGTCATAAAGCATCTTTTATGTGCAATTGACTGTGCCTTAGGCATTATTTCAGAATCTTTTAAAATAAAAAAGGACTATGTATCTAAAGGGGCTATAATCTGATCAAGAAGAGAGAATATACGCAAACACATAGAAATTATAGACAGAATATACACATACATATACATTTGCTGTTGAGTCATTTCAGTTGTGCCCAAGTCTTTTGGGGGATGGTTTATCATGTCCTTCCCAGCTCATTTTCCAGAAGAGGAAACCAAAAACAGGGTTAAGTGACTTGCCCAGGGTCACACAGCTAGTGTCTAGGCCAGATTTGAATTCAGGAAGATGAATCTTCCTGACTCCAAGATCAGTGCTCTACTGTGCTTACACACATACACACACACACACACACACACACACACACACACACAGGTAGGTGTCACAATAGATAGTGTAGTAGACTTGTAGTCATTAAGATGAGTTCAGATTCAGTCTCAGACACTTACTACCTGTATGACTCTAGACAAATCGCTTAACCCCTGTTGCCTCAGCTTTCTTATCTATAATATGGGGATAATAATAATATATATCGCCCAGGGTTGTTAAAAGGATCAAATGAGATGAGATTTGTAACATATTTTGTAAATCTTAAAATACTACTTGTAAATACTACTTGTTTTATTGCTGTTATAATAATAATAACAATGATATAGCAGCTAAACTCTGTAAGGCTTCTGGCAAAAGACAAATGATTCACATAGATAACAAATATCACTAAGGATGATTTTTATTTCTCTTTTCCCCACTCTGGTTGAGCATCATTTTTCCCCCTATTCTGTTAATATTTCTAAATCCTTTGGTGAAAATCCTGCCAGTTTAGCTTGTGAAGTTGTGTGTATATGTGTTTATATGTATACATGTACATACATATTTAAAAGGAAGGTTAAGAATTGGCTTCCCATCTAAATCAGAGCCTCACTTTATACCTTTCCCCAACTTGAAATATTACCATATAGGTAACACTTACTGTTATATAGACAGTTTTCCATCCCCATGGCAGTGCTCTGATAAAAATCAGTTTTAACTATTTCCCAATATTCTCCAAAGTCTAAAGCTTTGGCTTTAAAACAATATTATCTTTATTTCATTTCACTTAAAAGTCTTTGTTCCATGTCTATGATTTCATCAGTACAAGGCATCCGTTGTATGGCAGTTCCTACTACTAATGTGGATGGGGAATTCCTGGGACTTAGGGTTTT